>JACEIK010005023.1:75569-108359 GCA_018107945.1 Datura stramonium | reverse complement strand
CTTCAATCATGAACACAAATCACAACCTTGCAACTATGAGAGGCTAAAACCTCCATAGCTAGGGTTGTGGGAACCATGGCGGATTAACAAGTTAGGGTTGTACAAAGTGATTCTAAAACCAATATTAATTATTTATATTGTAGTCTCTTCATCTTTAATTATTCTTAGTGGTGCACAACGTTAGGAACTGCCTGAATTCTTTACTTTCTTTGGTCGAAGAGTTAGAGATTAGGAAAAGTGAATTACAACAGAGCCTTGATCTTGATGATCATTGTATTAACTTGAGTTGTGGTCACAGGACAATTATATATGGAACTTAGTGATAACAGTTAGTTTTCAAAACTCATGAGACTTGGTCGACTAATTAAGGATAGCCATTCAATAGGGATTGGTCGATCGTTTGAATGAACCTAAGTTATTAGTTTTGTAAGTAAGTATTGATAACGATCACAAATGTATACCCATAGCTGTTATGAACCCATGGGGAACACAAACCCGAGTTATCCTTTAACTATTGATTTGCAAATATAATCTCAACTGTTGTTTATTTTTATTATTGATTTTTATTAGAATCCCCCCATTTTGAAGTAACTATCATACGAGTTCATCTACTAGCTGTAATCTAGATCTTCCATATTCCCTGTGGGATCGGCCCCAACCTCTGTGTTGGGTTCTTTATTGACAACGTACACTTCATACTTGTAACACCCTGGAAGGTCCTACAAATAGACCCGGGAGTTGAAGTTGAAAACTGCAGAAAACTTTGAATTTTGTAACAGTACGACTCATGACTCGAGTCGTAATGAGTGCAGGAGCCTGAGGTCATACCAAGAGTAGTCCTACGAGTCGTGGCATGTGGGTACGACTCGTGGTTAGGATTCGTGGTGAATTTCTCAGTGGTGCCAGAGTGAGTCGTCACGGGTCATGGTACGACTCGTAGGATGTAGCAACGAGTCGTGATAAAGAGTTGTCGTTAAGTCGAATTGGGTATGGGTGGATGGTACCACGATTGACAGTATGACCTATAGGATTGTACTATAAGTCATGGTATGCGAGTCGTGGCCAGATTCATAAGATTGAAAAGTGGTGAGGTGACCACGAGTCGTGACTTCATGGTACGACTCGTGGTACGAGTTGTAGTCGGGGCCAGGGCTATTTTTAAGGAAAATTTTATTAAGGGAAATTTTGATTTTTCTACATTTTTGTACCCTAAACCACGTCTTTTTGAAGTTGGAACAGGGTCTGTTAAGGAGGAAAAACTCATACTAAGTCTCATTTGGCATTTGCAAGAACTAGAGAAGGGAGAAGGAGGAGATTCAAGTGTTCTTTAATTCTTCAAGGTTTCACCTAGGGGTTTTCGAGGGAGTTAAGAATCATGTAATTCTAGGTATGTGGGGTTTTGAATGGATAGTTTAGTCCCTACCCATGCCCAATTTCTCCCTAATTCTATGTTTAAGTTACCAACTTTTGATGGCTCATAACCCAAATGCATTTTTCCTTAAAATATCGATATGAGCATGTCGTAGTATGTCTAAAATCATGGGTTTGAATTATTGGGTTGTTTTCACTTATTTTATTCAATATTTGATGATTTAATCCCTAAAAGCACATGTGCCCAAATCATGTGGTTTTTAGTGAAATTCATGGTTATGGTGATTTCTCAAGCATGATATGAACTCTTGAATTTAAGCATGTTTTAAATTACTCATGTTATTATGATCATGTTTCCTATAAATTTAAGCATTTCAAGTATGATTGAAATTATGGGCAATTCCCACATGTCACTTGTGATTTAGAAACTATGATTTTTTTTTGCCGATTCACAAGCCCAATTCCATTGCTAGTATTACAAATTCTCAAGCATGATATGATTCTCACGATTTTACTAGCCATGCATGCCATGTATGATTTTCTATGAGCACGTTGCATGTTTTGAGAGTAGTACTTAACATCGAGTAGGTTCGGGGCCTAGGTTACGCCCCGAATCTCAGAACTCTGTGCCACCGTAGGTTATGCTGGGACCTCCTCAGTGATTCTCCCCTATGCCCTACGGGGCCTTCACCAGTGATATCATTCCTTTCATGGTTCATATCCTTGGAAAGGTATGGACGACCTCCCAACTAGGTTTACAGGTTGGGCTCCATGTGTGCTCGTATGGGGTATGTCGGTTATAAAAATCTCCCATTGTTCCTAATCATTTTAATGTATGCATGATTATGTTCTTTTGGCTCAAGTTATGTTTTATGAAATGTTTTTCTCACATGTTATGACTATGACCGGTTTACGAATATTTTGGAAGTATTAAGCCTTAAGCTATACTTATGTTTCAGTATTATGATCATGATGTCCCCACTCATTTCACTTTTATGTTTTTAAGCATTGTTTTTCATATCTTACATACTCAGTACCTTCCAAGTATTAACCCATATATTTTCAGGATCTGGTTCGTAGGCTCAGCATCGTTCCTAGCTTGCTCTCAATTCTGCTTGCAGCTTTCAGTGGCGAGTCCTCATGATTCGAGGACTTCATGTTCATACCTTGTTTATCTTTTGTTTTCAGAATGTTGGGGTTAGTTGGGGTTTTGTACCTTCAACCCGTCTACTATGATTAGAGGCTTTCAGACCTATGTGTAGTATTCGGTCATTTATGTTTGGATCTTTTATTGTTGCTTCTTATATCTCATGTTACAATTTTCAGTTAGTTCATGACTATTAAGTTAAGATTTCCGCCTTATGTGAATGAATTAGATATATGCTTATGCCATGGGTTGACTTGGAGCCTCTCGGGGTTCCTTGTTCTGTGTCTATGATCCGAGTGTACTATCGGGTTGTGACAAACTTGGTATCAGAGCAATAGATTTAGATGTGTCCTAGGGATTCTGAAAGCATCATTAGGTAGAGTCTTTTTCGTGGGTGTGAAGCGCACTACACTTATGACGAAAAGGCTACTAAACGTTTTTGGAATTATCCCCTTCTTTCATGATCTATGTCGTGCGGTCAAAATCTTTTCATCCTTCTAATTCTTGTTATTCGCGATTGTAGAAAATTATGGCTCCCAGAAGGATAAACGAAAGGAGGAACAGAAATGATGAAGGCCACAGGTGTGGCAATGATACGGGTGTCAGCAAGCTCCACCTGTGCAGGAGCCCCAGGCATCAGAGCCAGCTGCCCACGCTGAATTTTAGGTAGCTATTCAAATGTTGGCGCAGGCTTTGACCGCTCAAGTCAACCAACAAGCTATTGTGCATATTCCTCAGAATAGAAATGCAGCGGCAGCTCGGATCATGGACTTTCTAAGGAACAACCCTCTCGAGTTCACAAGGGCAAGGGTGGACGAGGATCCACACGAGTTCATTGAGGGAATTTCAAAGGTCACTCAGGTGATGGGGGTTACAAATAAGGAGTGTGTGGTCTTGGCCTCATATCAGTTAAAGGAGGTCGCCTTCATTTGGTTCAAGCAATAGAGGTATAGAAGGGCAGCGGGAGCAGATCCTATCAGCTGGGATGAATTCCACATGGCCTTTCTCGATAATTTCTTCCCTCAGGAGATGAGGGAATTGAAAGCAACCGAGTTTGTTAACCTCAAGTAGGGAAAGATGACGTTGCTAGAATATTCACTTGAGTTTACTTGTCTATCAAAGTATGCCCCGGAGTTAGTGATGGACCAGAGGGCGCGGGTGAGCATATTCGTGTAGGGTGTAGCTGAGTATCTGGACAAGGACTGCAGAACAACCATGCTTCATCAGGATATGGACTACCAATGTATAGTCCTCTATGCCCAGTAGATGGAAGTAGCTCATATGAGGCAGAGAGAGGCCAAGAGGGATAGAATTGATAGCCACAGGTTCTCCCAGCAGAGGCCCGGGGGTGGACCTCACCAGCATTCCCAAAACAGGTCCATTACATCAACACCATCTTCATCCAGTACCCCATCCAGGCCTCGAGACGATCAGAGGACTAGGGCCTTAGGTTCGAGGGGTCAAAATAGCGTGCACACAGAGCGCACCTTTCCATCTTGTGCTAGTTGTGGCAAGAATCACCTAAGGAAATGTTTGGCGGGCTCAAATTCTTATTTCGAGTGTGGAAAAATCGGACACAAACTCTGGGATTGCCCCGAAGCTAGGTCAGGGGGGGTGGAGCTCGCACTTCAGCAGCTAGTTCAGCAGTTCCAGTTGCATGTTAGACTTAGCAGGGTGCTTCGACTGGTTCAGCTGGCGGCTAGTGCCAGAACCAGTTTTATGCACTTAGCTTTCGACAGGAGCAGGAGATTTCTCCCGATGTGGTTATGGGTATGTTGCGAGTCTTTCATATTGATGTTTATGCTTTGTTAGATCTAGGAGCCACACTTTCTTTTGTGACACCTTACACTGCTAGTCACTTTGGATTCAGTCCTTAAATTTTGTCAGAATCATTTTTTGTATCTACTTCGGTTGGTGATTCAGTTGTAGCAAGGAAAGTCTATAGAGGTTGCCCTATTACAGTCTTGCATAAGGTTACTTCGTACACTTAGTAGAATTAGCTATGACTGATTTTGACATCATCTTGGGCATGGATTGGTTGTTTGCATGTTATGCATATGTTAACTGTAGAATTCGAGCAGTGGAGTTTGGATTTCCAAGTGAACCGATTTTAGAATTGAGGGGTGGTTCAGCGGTGCCTGTAGGTCACTTTATCTCCTATCTCTAGGCCAGGAAAATGATTTCCATGGGTTGTATTTACCATTTTGTTAGGGTTAAGGATGTCACGTCTGATACCCCAACCATTCAGTCAGTCCCTGTGGTATGTGAATATCCCGAGGTATTTCCAGATGACCTACCAAGTGTTCCTCCCGAGAGGGAGATTGATTTTGAGATCGATCTTTTGGCCGACATGCAGCCCATATCAATGCCTCGCTACCGAGCTGCCCCAACCGAGCTAAAAGAGTTAAAGGAACAGTTGAAGGATTTGCTAGATAAAGGTTTCATCGGGCCGAGAAAATCTCCATGGGGTGCCTCGGTGTTGTTCGTCAGAAAGAAAGACAATTCCCTTCTGATGTGTATTGACTATAGACAGCTGAACAAGGTCACCATCAAGAATAGATACCCTTTACCCAGGATCGATAACCTATTCGATCAGCTTCAGGGTCCCAAATATTTCTCCAAGATATATCTCAGGTCCGTGTATCACCAACTCAGGGTTCGGGAGAGAGATATCCCAAAGACTACTTTCAGGACCCGGTATGGCCATTTTTAATTCATTGTTATGTCTTTTGGACTAACCAATGCCTCTGCAGCTTTTATGGATTTGATGAACAGGATATTCAAGGTATATTTGGATATGTTCATGATCGTATTCATTGACGACATATTAATATACTCCCGGAGCGAGGAGGAACATGCTGCACACTTGAGGGTAGCACTCTAGGCCCTCTAGGACAACCAGCTATATGCCAAGTTCAGCAAATGTGAATTCTAGCTGAAATCAGTTGCATTCTTGGGACATGTAGTGTCAAGCGAAGATATAAGGGTGGACTCCCAGAAAATAAAGGTAGTAAAGAACTGGCCCAGACCGGTAAACCCTTCAGAGATCAGAAGCTTTTTAGTCTTAGCGGGTTACTATCTGAGGTTCGTGGAAGGATTCTCATCCATTGCTGCCCTATTGACTAGATTGACTAAAAAAAAGGTGACGTTCCAATGGTTAGAGGCTTGTGAGTAGAGCTTCCAGGAATTGAAGGCAAGGCTCACTTTAGCACCAGTGTTGACTTTACCGAAAGGTACCGATGGCTTCATTGTATATTGTCATGTTTCGAGGGTCGGACTGGGATGTGTATTGATGCAGCATGGGAAAGTCATAGAATATGCTTCCAGACAGTTAAAAACTCACGAGAAGAATTACCCGACCCATAATCTTGAGTTGGCCGCGATGGTATTTACTTTGAAGATGTGGCGACACTACTTGTATGGGGTTCATGTAGATGTATTCACGGACCACAAGAGCTTAGAATATGTGTTCACCCAGAAGGAACTAAATCTTCGACAACGGAGGTGGTTGGAGCTACTTAAGGATTATGACATGAATGTTCTTTACCACCCCGGTAAGGCCAACGTGGTAGCAGATGCCTTTAGTAGACTTTTTATGGGAAGTGTGTCACATGTGAGTGAAGACAAGAAGGAGCTGGTAAAGGAGGTACATCAACTTGCACGGTTCGGAGTTAGGTTAGTTGGTTCGACCGATGGTGGGATGGTAGTTCAGAACAGGTCAGAGTCATCCTTGGTAACGGAGGTGAAGGCTAAGCAAGATAAAGATCCAATATTTTTAAAGTTGAAAGAAGTTTTTCAAAGTCAAAAGGTAGAAGTCTTCTCCAAAGGGGGAGATGGTGTGCTCCGGTACCAGGGTCGCTTATGTGTCCCGAACATGGGGTATTTAAGGAGTCGGATATTGCATGAGGCTCACAGATCCAGATAAACTATCCGTCCAGGAGCCACCAAAATGTATCACGCCTTGCGGGAAATCTACTAGTGGAATGGCATGCAGTGGGATATTGCAGAATTTGTAGCCCAGTGCCTAAATTTCCAACAAGTGAAAGTCGAGCATCAGAGACCGGGGTGTGTACTTCAAGACATCAGCATTCCTACTTGGAAGTGGGAAGAGATCAGCATGGACTTTGTAACAGGTTTTCCCCGCACATGAAGAAAGTGTGACTCCATTTGGGTAGTGGTGGACAGGTTGACCAAAGCTGCAAATTTCCTACCTGTCAAAACCACTGATTCAGCAGAAGATTATGCCAAGTTGTACATCCAAGAGTTGGTTATATTACATGGAGTGCCCTTGTCCATTATATCAGATAGAGGCACTCAGTTCACCTCTCAGTTCTGGAGATCTTTCCAAAAGGTACTTGGCACCCAAGTCAAGCTTAGCAGGACATTTCATTCGCAAATAGACGGTCAGGCGGAGCGGACTATCCATACTCTTGAGGACATATTGAGAGCTTGTGCCATTGACTTCAAGGGTAGTTGGGATGAGCATTTGCCTCTTTTGAGTTTGCCTACAACAACAGCTATCACTCCAGCATTCAAACGGCACCGTTCGAGGCTCTTTACGGGTAAAGGTTTAGATCACCCATTGGGTGGTTTGAAGCCGATGAGGCTTCGTTAGTGGGTCCAGATTCAGTCCATGAGGCTATGGAGAAATTTCAGTTAATAAGAGGAAGGCTGAAAATGGCTCAAAGTTGCCAAAATTCGTATGCGAATGTGAGGAGAAGGGAGCTTGAATTCGAGATCGACGATTGGGTGTTTCTGAAGGTATCTCCCATGAAGGGAGTAACGAGATTTGGAAAGAAAGGAAAACTAATCCCCCGCTATATTGTCCCCTACCGGATTGTGAGACGAGTGGGTAAGGTAGCTTATGAGTTAGAGTTACCTTTAGAGTTGGCTTCAATTTATCCCTTATTTCACGTATCGCTCTTGAAAAAGTGCATAGGAGATCCAGCCTTGGTGGTTCTGGTGGAAAGTGTTGGCGTGAAGGATAGCCTCAGTTATGAAGAAATTCCTGTTGCAATCTTGGATCGTCAAGTTTGAAGGCCGAGGAACACGAAAGTAGCTTCAGTAAAGGTGTTATGGAGAAATCAGCATGTTGAGGGAGCTACGTGGGAAGCTGAAGCGGATATGATGGCTAAATACCCCCACTTGTTCCCTACCAACCCAGTTTCAGTTTGAGGTATCAATTCTTGCCCTAAACCTCTAATCAATTTTTCATGTTCCATTCATGCGTGCAAGTTTGTTTTATGATATGATATATGTACGTGATGTCTGAATTCAATCCAGCTATGTAGTTCTTTTCGGGGGTAGTCATTCCGTCAGTTTTCGACGTAAATGATCAGTATTTGCATATGGTAATTGTATGTTTTTGTTTTCTGCTTGTTTCCTACATTCGAGGACAAATATTTCCAAGGGGGAGATATTGTAATACCTCGGAAGGGCCTATGAATAGACCCGAGAATTGAAGTTGAAAACTGTAGAAAACCTGGAATTTTTCACCAGTACGACTCGAGGTACGAATCGTGGTGAGTACCTACAACTCGTGACTTGAGTCATGATGAGTTCAAGAGCCTGAGGTCATACCACGAGTATTCCTATGAGTCATGGCGTGTGGGTACACCTCGTGGTTAGGAGTCATGGTGAATTTCTCAGTGGTGCCACAGTGAGTCGTCACTGGTCATGGTAAGACTCGTAGGATGAAGCAACGAGTCGTGATGAGGAGTTGTAGTTAAGTCGAATTGGGTATGGGTGGATGGTACCACGACTAACAGTATGACCCATAGGATGGTACTACGATTTGTGGTATGCGAGTCCTAGCCAAATTCAGAAGACTGAAAAGTGGTGAGATGACCACGAGAGGTGGCCACGAGTCATGACTTCATGGTACGAGTCGTGGTCGGGGCCAGACCTGTTTTTCGAGGAAATTTTATTAAGGGAAATTTCGACTTTTCTATGCTTTTGGACCCTAAACCACGTCATTTTGAGGTCGGGACAGGGTCTTTTAAGGAGGAAAACTCATACTAAGTCTCATTTTGCATTTGCAAGAACTAGAGAAGGGAAAAGGAGGAGATTCAAGTGTTCTTCTTCAATTCTTCAAGTTTTCACCTTGGGTTTTTCAAGGGAGTTAAGAATCATATAATTCAAGGTATGTGGGGTTTTGAATGGGTAGTTTAGTCCCTACCCATGCCCAATTTCTCCCTAATTATATGTTTGAGTTACCAACTTTTGATGGGTCATAACCCACATGCATGTTTCCTCAAAAAATCGATATGAGCATGTTGTAGTATGTCTAAAATCACAGGTTTGACTTATTGGGATGTTTTCACTTATTTTATTCAATATTTGATGATTTAATCCCTAATATCACATGTGCCCAAATCATGGGGTTTTTAGTGAAATTGATGGTTATGGTGATTTATCAAGCATGATATAAACTCTTGAATTTAAGCATGTTTTCTTACTAATATTATTATGATCATGTTTCCTATAAATTTAAGCATTTCAAGTATGATTGAAATTATGGGCAATGCCCACATGTTGCTTGTGATTTAGGAACTATGATGTTTTTTGCCAATTCACGGGCCCAATTCCATGGCTAGTATTACAAATTCTCAAGCATGATATGATTCTCACGATTTATCTATCCATGCATGTCATGTATGAATTTCTATGAGCACGTTGCATATTTTGGGAGTAGTACTTAACACCGACTAAGTTCAGGGCCTAGGTTACGCCTCGAATCTCAGAACTACGAGCCACCGTAGGTTATGCTGGGACCTCCTCAGTGACTTTCCCATATGCCCTATAGGGCCTTCACGAGTGATATCACGCCTTTCATGGTTCATACCCTTGGCAAGGTATGGACGACCTCCCAACTAGGTTTACAAGTCGGGCTCCATGTGTGCTCGTATGAGGTATGTCAGTTATAAAAATCTCTCATTGTTCCTCATGGTTTTAATGTATGCATGATTATGTTCTTTTGGCTCAAGTTATGTTTTATGAAATGTTTTCCTCACATGTTATGACTATGACAGGTTTACGAATATTTTGGAAGTATTGAGCCTTACGCTATACTTACGTTTCAGTCTTATGATCATGATGTCCCCACTTCTTTCACTTTTGTGTTTTTAAGTATTATTTTGCATACCTTACATACTCAGTACCTTCCAAGTACTGACCCATATATTTTCAGGATCTGGTTCGCAGGCTCAGCATCGCTCCTCGCTTGCTCTCAGTTCTGCTCATAGCTTTCAGTGGTGAGTCCTCATGATTTGAGGACTTTATGTTCAGACCTTGTTTATCTTTTGTTTTCAGAATGTTGGGGTTATTTCGGTTCTTGTCCCTTCAACCCGTCTACTATGATTAGAGGTTTTCAAACCTATGTGTAGTATTCAGCTGTTTATATTTAGATCTTGTATTGTTTTTTCTTATATCTCATTTTACGATTTTCAGTCAGTTCATGACTATTAAGTTAAGCTTTCTGCCTTATGTGAATGAATTAGATATATGCATATGCCATGGGTCGACTTGGAGCCTTTCGGGGTTCCTTGTCCCATGTCTACGATCCGGGTGTACTCTCGGGTCATGACAATACTTCAGTTGGAAGTGTGGCTTGAGCGTTATCAGCTTACCACATGGTTTTGGAGCGAAGACCCTCAATTATTTTTATCTTGTGGTATGGTTTGAGCTAAAGGTCCTCATATATGATTTCAGATTTGAGATGTATTTGATTATTAAGCTTCGTCAATAGACAATGATGAGCTTCATTGAAAAATGATGGAGAGCATATGCATGCTTTTTTGGGAGTAGTGTCTAGCACCGAGTAGGCTAAGGGTCGATCACCCCATGCCTCAAAACTACGCGCCAACGTAGGTTATGACTTATATATATACACTAATTTGGGACCTCCCTTGTGAGCTATCCCCTGCCTCGATTGTGCCTCGAGCTTGATATTGATATCATGGTATCGTCCTTAGCCCCAGTAAGTCTTTAGACAACTCCACCCACTTGAGTGTGATAGTTGGGACCACGTAAGCTCTATCGTGGTATATCGGTTATAAGACGAGTCCTCCTATTGTTCCTTATGATTATGCATGGTCATGTTCATATTATTTTGGCTCATCTCTTGTTTAATGAAGCTTTTCTCCTATTATTATGATTATGACTAATTTATGAATGTTTTGAAAACCTTGAGCCTTATGTTACATTATGATATTCATGTTATGAGCATGTTGTCCTAATTTATGAGCTTTTATGTATTTTAAATGTTCATTTTACCTATTTTGCATACTCAGTACATTCCACATACTGACCGCATAATTTATGATGTATCGTTTTATGATACACGATCCGACCTTCAGAACCAACACTGTCATTAGCTTATTTCCTAAATTTAGCATTCAGTTTAGTAGTGAGTCCTCATCTCCCGAGGACCAGTTGATATTAGTTATCCTTTATGTTCAATTTTCCAGACCTGTCGGGTAAGTTGGGGTGTTGTCCCATCAACCCATCAGATATGTTAGAGGCTTTCAGACTATATGTAGTATTCAACTGTCATGTATTAAGTATGTTTCGTTTCCTATGTTATGTCATGATTATGCTTCCTCTATGTTATTATGTTGAGTATTCCTCTTTATTTGATTGAGTTAGATGTATGTTCATGCTATGGGTCGACTTTGAGTCTTTTGGGTCTCCTTGTCCCGTGTTGCCATTTGGGTCTATGTTCAGTTCTTGACAAACATGGTATCAAAGTAATATGTTTGAAATGTCCTAGGGTGTCTGAAAGCCGCAATAAGTAGAGTCTTTTTCATGGGTGTGAAGCGCGCCACACTTATGACGAAGAGGCTATGAGACGTTTAGGAAATGTTCCCTTCTTTCATAATCTATATCGTGTGATGAAATTTCTCCCTATCCTTCTAACTGATGCTATTCGCGATTGCTGAATCATGGCTCCCCGCAGAGTTAACTGTAGGAGGAATGGAAATGGAAATGGCCAAGAGGATGGCAATGGAGAGGGGCACCAACAAGCCCCACCAGTCTAGGAGCACTATGCACCAGAGCTAGTTGCCCATGCTGAATTCCGAGTAGCCATTCAAATGCTACTGCAGGCCTTGACAGCCCAGGTCAACCAACAGGTAGTGGCGCATGTCCCGCAGAACGAGAATGCGGTGGCGGCACGAGTTAGAGATTTCTTAAGGATTAACCCACTAGAGTTTCTTGGTTCCAAGGTGGACGAAGATCCACATGAGTTTATTGACGAGATTGTGAAGATCACCCAGTTTATGGGGGTGAATGGAGTAGAGTGTGTGTAGTTGGCCTCATATCGTTGAAGGGGGTCGCACACATTTGGTTTAGACAATGGAAAGATAGTAGGGTAGCCGGAGCAGGCCCTATCAGTTTGGAGGAGTTTCAAGTTGCTTTTCTAGATCAGTTCTTCCCTCGTGAGATGAGGGAGTTGAAAGCTACTGAGTTCGTGAATCTTAAGTAGGGGAGGAGGACGGTGTAGGATTATGCCTTTGAGTTCACTCATTTTTCAAAGTACACCCCGGAGTTAGTGGTTGATCAGAGAGCGTGAGTGAGCAGATTTGTTCATGGGGTGGCAAATTATTTAGACAAGGAATGCAGGACTGCTATACTCTATCTGGATATGGATTTCCCTCGGATAGTCTTATACACCTAGCATATGGAGGCGGTGCATGTGAGGGAGAGAGAGGCCAAGAGGTCCAGGACAGATAGCTACAGATTCTCTCAGTCAAGGCCAGGTGGTGGGCACCGACAGCAGACCCACTAGAGATCTTCAGTCCCAGCGTCTTTAGCAGAGAGTGTGCCCTCCAGACCTAGGAACGATAAGACAGGGCGAGCATCAAGCTCTAGGGGTTAGAGCAGTAGGGCCGCAGATTCCAGTATCCCAGTTTGCAGCAAGTGTGTTCGGGGGCAGACGGGTCAGTTCTTGGCAGGTACAGGTGCTTGCTTCGGGTGTGGGAAGCCCAGACATATGCTCAGAGATTTCCCAATAGCTAGATAGGGCCATGATAGGGGTCGAGGCCCAGCTTCCAATTCAGCAGCTCCACCCGCACGCCCAGCCCAACATGGGGCATCTACCAACACAGGTGGCAGTCAGCGCAAAAAAGATTCTATGCCCTTGCCTCGCGTCAGGAATAGGAGACTTCACCAGATGTGGCTACTGGTATGTTACAAGTATTTCACCTTGATGCTTATGCTTTTTTAGATCCAGGGGCTACCTTATCTTTTGTGACACCTTATATTTCTAGTAGATTTTAGAGTCAGTCCCGAAATTCTGTCAAAACCATTCTCAGTCTCTACTCTTGTTGGTGATTCAATTGTAGCTAGGCGAGTGTATAGAAATTGCCCGATCACAGTATTGCAGAAAGTCACCTCCTCAGACCTAGCAGAGTTAGCCATGACTGACAATATTATTCTCAACATGGATTGGTTGTATGCATGCTATGCTTCTGTTAATTGTAGAACCCGTGCGGTGGAGTTCCGCTTTCCAAGTGAGTCAGTTTTAGAGTGGAAGGGTAGTTTAGCCGTTCCTGTGGGTAGTTTAGTCGTTTTATTTCTTACCTTAAGGCCAGAAAGATGATCTCCAAAGGTTATGTATACCATCTAGTTAGGTTTAAGGATGCGACTTCCGAGACCCGACTATCCAGTCAGTCCCAATAGTAAGCGAGTTCCCAGAGGTCTTTCCAGATGATTTGCTAGGAGTTCCTCCCCAGCGGGATATTGATTTTGGTATCGACCTTCTTCCCGATATGCAGCCAATATCTATTCCTTCTTGTAGAATGGCTCTAGATGAGCTAAAGGAGTTGAAGGATCAGTTGAAGGACCTATCAGACAAGGGCTTCATTAGACCTAGCAAGTCTCTATGGGGTGCACCAATTCTATTTTTTTGAAAGAAGGATGGTTCCCTTCGGATATGCATTGACTATCGGCAATTGAAAAAAGTCACCATCAAGAACGGGTATCCTCTACCCAGGATTGATGATCTGTTTGACCAGCTTCAGGGTGCCAAGTGCTTTTCGAAGTTAGATCTCAGGTCCGGATACCATCAGCTCAGGGTTCGGGAGAGTGGCATTCCGAAAACAGCCTTTAAAACTCGATATGTCACTATGAGTTTGTAGTTATATCTTTTGGACTAATGAATGCTCCTGAAACTTTTATGGACTTAATGAACATGATGTTCAAGGCATATTTGGATATGATCGTGATTGTGTTCATAGATGACATTCTCATATACTCTTGGAGCGAGGAGGAGAATGCCGCTCATTTGAGGGTGGGGTTGCAGACTTTGAAGGATCGTCAATCGTATGCAGAATTCAGCAAATGTGAGTTTTGGTTAAATTTTGTGGCGTTCTTGGGTCATGTGGTGTCTAGTGAGGGTGTGCAGGTAGACTTACAAAAGAAAGAGGAGGTGAAGAATTGGCCCAAACGGGTGAATCCTTCATATATCAGGAGTTTCTTTGGTTTAGCTGGGTACTATCGGAGATTTTTTGAGGGTTTCTCATCTATTGCAGCACCATTGACCAAATTGACCCAAAAGAAAGTGAAGTTCCAATGTTCTGAGGCTTGTGAGAAGAGCTTTCAAGAGTTGAAGGCTCGACTCACTTTAGCACTAGTGTTGACCCTAGCCGAGGGTACCAATGGGTTCGTAGTGTATTGTGATGCTTTGAGGATCGGACTTGGGCGTGTATTGATGCAGCATAAAAAATTTATAACTTACGCTTCTAGACAGCTGAAAGTGCATGAAAAGAACTATCCGACTCATAATCTCGAATTGGTTGCGGTGGTATTTTCCTTGAAAATATGGAGACATTACTTGTACGGGGTCTACGTGGAGGTGTTTACGGACCATAAGAGTTTACAATATGTGTTTAACCAGAAGGATCTCAATCTTCGGCAAGGAGGTGGTTGGAGCTACTTAAAGATTATGACATGAGTGTCCTTTATCATCTATAAAAAGCTAATGTAGTAGCAGACGCACTTCATATACTCTCCATGGAAAGTGTGTCCTGTGTAGATGAGGGAAAGAAGGAGCTGGTGAAGGACGTGCATCGACTTGCAAGGTTGGGAGTTCGATTGGTTGATTCAACCGATGGCGGTGTTATAGTTCAAAATAGATCAGAATCATCCTTGCTGACTGATATAAAAGCTAAAAAAGATGAGGACCCTATTTTGGTAAAGTTAAAGGAGGCTTTTCAGAATCAGAAGGTAGAGGTCTTCTCCAAAGGGGGAGATGGTGTGCTTCGATACTAGGGTCACTTATGTGTTCCGGACGTTGATGATTTGAGAAATCGAATGTTGCATAAGGCTCATGGTTCCAGGTATTCTATACACCCAGGTGCCTCCAAGATGTACTTTGACCTACGAGAAGTCTATTGGTGGAATCTCATGAAGAGGGACATAGTAGAATTTGTGGCTAAGTGTCCAAACTGTCAACAAGTGAAGGTTGAGCACCAAAGACCCGGAGGGGTGCTCCAAGATATTATCATTCCTACTTGAAATTGGGAAGAGATCAATATGGACTTCGTAATAGGTTTGTCGCACTCGTTGACAATATGACTCCATTTGGGTTGTTGTAGACAAGTTGACCAAAGCTGCTCATTTTCTATCGGTCAAAACTACTAATTCCATGGAGGATTATGCCAAATTATACATTCGGGTGTTGGTTCGATTGCATGGAATTCCCTTGTCCATTATATCAGATAGAGGTACTCAGTTTACCTCTCAGTTTGGGAGGTTTTTTCAAAAAGGATTGGGTACTCAGGTCAAGTTCAGTACAACATTTCACCCGTGAACGGATGGTCAAGCGGAGCAAACAATTCAGACTCTCAAGGACATTTTGAGAGCATTTGTGATTGACTTCAAGGATAGTTGGGATGATCATTTGACTCTTATCAAGTCTGCGTACAATAAAAGCTACCATTCCATCTTTCAGATGGCTCCGTTTGAGGCTCTCTATGGGCGGAGATGTAGATCGCATGTTGGCTACTTTGAAGTTGGTGAAGTTGTGATCATAGGACCAGATTCAGTCCATGAGGCCATGGAGAAAGTTCAACTCATACGGGACAGGTTGAAAACAGCTCAAAGTTGCCAAAAGTCCTATGCCGATGTGAGAAGGAGAGAACTTGAGTATGATTAGGTGTTTCTGAAGGTGTCTCCCATGAAGGGAGTGATGAGGTTTGGAAAGAAAGGAAAACTCAACCCTCGTTATGTTTTCCCCTGTCGGATTGTGAAATGGGTTGCTAAGGTGGCATATGAATTGGATTTGCCCTCAGAATTATCTTCCGTTCATCCTTTTTTTCATGTATCGCTCTTAAAGAAGTGTTAGGGTGACCCAACTCCAGTTGTTAGGGTGGACAGTGTCGGTGTGAAAGACAGCCTAAGTTATGAGGAGGTTTCGATGGAAATACTAGATCATCAGGTTCGAAGGCTAAGAAACAAGAAAGTAGCTTCAGCTAAAGTTTTATGGAGGAATCATTATGTTGAGGGAGCTAAATGGGAAGCCAAATCAGACATGATGGCTAGATATCCACATTTATTCTCTACCGGCTCAGTTCCAGCTTGAGGTATCAGTTTTTGCTCTAAAACTCTATTAAGTTTCATGCTCTGTTCATGTGCCCAAGTTTCTTTTATGTCAATGTATGTATGTATGGTTTGTTAATTCAGTTCAGCCATGTAGTTCAGTTTGGAGGTAGTCATTCCGTCAGTTTTCAGCTTAAATGATTAGTATTTGAGTGTAATGATTGCATTTCCCTACATTTCTTCATGATTTTCAATATTCGAGGACAAATGTTCCCAAGGGGGAGATGTTGTTATACCCGGAAAGCCCAAAGATCAGACCTAAGATTTGAAATGGAGAAAACCAAAAATCTGGCACCAGGTCACAAAACGAGTCATTCTGTGACCCATGGGGTAGACCACGAGTCGTGAAGAGACTCGTGGTGAGGTGAAAAACTTGAGTTGAAATTTTGGATTTAGGAATTCCCCACGGACCTGACCACGAGTCATAGTCAGTCACCACGACTCATTGAGTCAGTCGTGGTCAAGGGCTATGGAAAGGAAAAGAAAACTTGGCAGTGTACCCTACGGTTGATCACCATGAATCGTGGTCAGGCACCACGATTCGTGGGATGGGTCATGGTTAGCCAGTTTCTTATGGTTTGAGAATTCGGGCAGTGAGGATGACGTGTGGTGACCATGAGTCGTGGTCACCCGTAACAACTCGTAAGGTCCCCCTTAGCAAGCCGCAGATGAATTATTGGATAGTGCACACGACAACTGATGCCACGGTCATGGGTGTGGGAGCACAACTCATGAAATNCTTTCTAAGTTAAACGTGTCAGTGGAGCGGCTATCTTTGAGAACCCCTCCGTAACAACTCGTAAGGTCCCCCTTAGCAAGCCGCAGATGAATTATTGGATAGTGCACACGACAACTGATGCCACGGTCATGGTCTTGGGTTACAATTCGTCCAGTCCCTCATGGGGACTGGCAGTCAGTTAATTTCTGTGAATTTAGTAAGGGTTTTTCTGTAATTTCTATGATCCTAAGGCCTAAACGACGTCGTTTTAAGCTATGAATGATGAGTCTTAAGAGGGGAAAGTTCATTTTAGGCTATTCTTACTCATGCATGTAAAGTTAGAGAGCTAGAGAGGTGATCAAGATCATTTTCCTTAAAGTTTTCTTCAATTCTTCATTGGGCAATCAAGGAGTGGTAAAATCAGTTCCTCCCCTGGTATGTAGGGTTATGAATGGGTGAATTGGTTCACACCCATTCCCAATCTCTCTCTGAATCATGAAAATTCATATGTTGATTCTATGGGGTTTTAGCCCAATGCATGAAATTCCTAATTCACTACATGGGTATGATCTAAATATGTTTCTACTATTGAATTATGATTCATGGGCATGTTTTACATTGTTTTCAATTAAACTCATGTTTTCAATCTTTATAAATTAAAATGCCCATTTATGAGAAGTTCATGAAAGTTGAGATTTATGATGAATGTTCGAGTTTGATGAGATATTATTGATGAAAAGTATGTTTTCAAGTTGCCCATGTTTATAATCATGTTTACAAGTGAATTGAGTATTTTCAAGCATGATAAAGTATCAGGCAATGCCCATATATTCAAGTATGATTTATGACTTTATGAATTAAGCTTACCACATGGTTTTGGAGCGAAGACTCCCAATTATTTTCAACTTGTGGTATGGTTTGAGCTAAAGCTCCTCATATATGATTTCAAATTTGAGAAGTACTTAATTATTGAGCATCGTCAATAGATGATGGTAAGCTTCGTTGAAAAACTATGGAGAGCATATGCATGTTTTTTGGGAGTAGTGTCTAGCACCGAGTAGGCTAAGCGTCGATCACACTATGCCTCAAAACTCCGCGCCAATGTAGGTTATATATATATACACACACACACACTACTTTGTCACCTCCCTTGTGAGTTATCCCCTGCCCCGATTGGGCCTCGAGCTTGATATGGATATCATGTTATCGTCCTTAGCCCCGACAAGGCTTTGGATGGCTCTACCCACTTGAGTATGATAGTTGGGACCACGTAAGCTCTGTCGTGGTATATCAGTTATAAGATGAGTCCTCCCATTGTTCCTCATGATTATGCATGGTCATGTTTATATTATTTTGGCTCAAGTCTTGTTTAATGAAGCTTTTCTCCTATTATTATGATTATGATTGATTGATGAATTTTTTGAAAACCTTGAGCCTTATGTTACATTATGATATTCATGTTATGAGCATGTTTTCCTACTCTTATGAACTTTTATGTATTTTTAATGTCTGTTTTACCTACCTTGCATACTCGATACATTTCACGTACTAACCGTATACTTTATGTTATATCATTTTATGATACTGGCTCCGACCTTCAGACCCAACACCGTCATTATCTCGTTTCCCGGATTTAGCATCCAGTTCAGTGGTGAGTCCTCATCTCCCGAGGACCAGTTGATATTAGTTATCCTTTATGTTCAGTTTTCCAGACTTGTCGGGTTAGCTGAGGGTGTTGTCCCATCAATCCATCAGATATCCTAGAGGCTTTCAGACTATATGTAGTATTTAGCCTTCATGTATGAAGTGTGTTTCTTTTCCTATGTTATTTCATGATTATTCTTCCGCTATGTTATTATGTTGAGTATTCCGCTTTATTTTATTGAGTTAGATATATGTTCGTACCATGGGTCGACTTTGGAGTCTCTCAAGGCTTCTTGTCCCGTGTTGCGCTTTGGGTCTACATTCGGGTCGTGACATATTGATCACCCAGGTCAACTAGCAGGCAGTAGTGCATGTTTCCCCGAATGGGAATGCAGCAGCGGCTAGAGTCAAGGGCTTTCTTAAGATGAACCCTCTAGAGTTCCTCGAGGTGGACCAGGATCCACACGAGTTTATTAATGAGATCCAGAAGATCACCTAGATTTTGGGGGTGACGGGGGAGGACTGCATTGACCTAGCCTCTTATAAGTTGAAAGGTGTCTCCCATATCTTGTTCAGACAGTGGAAGGATAGAAGAGCAGTTGGAGTGGGTCCAATTGGTTGGGATGAATTCCTCACAGCAGTCCTGGATCGGTTCTTTCCCCATGAGATGAGGGAGATCAAGGCAGCTGAGTTTGTGAATCTGAGGTAGAATAATATGACAGTCCAGCAGTATGCTTTAGAGTTCACCCGCTTGTCCAAATATGCACTAGAGATGCTGGCTGATCAGAGAGCTCGGGTAAGTAGGCTTGTGCATAGAGTAGCGGACTACCTGGTCAAGGATTGTAGGACATCTATGCTTCATCAGGACATCGACTTTCCTCAATTGGTTTTGTATTCCCAGCAGATGGAGGCAGCACATTTGAGGGAGAGGGAGGCCAAGAGGGCCAGGAAAGATAGTTTTGGGTTCTCCCAGTAGAGGTCGGGAGGCGGATATCGTCAGTAGTCCCATCATAGGTCATTAGCTCCAGCTCCATCATCGGCCAGTGATCCATCTAGATCGCGATGTGATCAGAAGAGTAGAGCAGTAGGTTTGAGGGGAGAGAGGAGCTTGCAGATATAGTGTACTTTTTCGTTCTACAAGAAGTGTGGCAAGAATCACATAGGGGAGTGCTTGATTAGATTAGATATCTGCTTTGGCTGTGGTAGATCCGGGCACAGGCACCATGAGTGTCCATTAACTAGGCAAGGTGATGATAGGGGTCGTACTCATACTACCAGTTTAGCAGCAGCACCAGCATGCCCAGCTCAGCAGGGTGCATCCACCAGTGCAAGTGGTGGTCAGTGACAGTAGAAGTTTTATGTCCTCGCATGTCGTCGGGAGTAGGAGACATCACTAGATGTGGTCACTGGTACATTTTAAGTATTACACCTTGATATATATGCATTGTTATACCCAGGGGATACTTTATCTTTTGTGATGCCCTATGTTGCTAGTAGTTTCGGAGTCTGTCCCAAAATCCTATTAGAACCCTTCTTAGTCTCTACTCCAGTCGGTGATTCAGTTATAGCTCGACGGGTGTATAGAAATTACCCTGTCATAGTCCTTCAGAAAGCCACCTCCAGATTTAGTAGAGTTAGCCATGACAGATTTTGATGTTATCTTTGGCATGGATTAGATACATGCATGTTATGCCTTAGTGAACTATAGAACCCGTTCCGTAGATTTCCGATTTTCGGGTGAGGCAATCCTAAAGTGGAAGGGTAGTTCAGCTGTGCCAGTAGGTCACTTCATTTCCTACCTTAAGGCTAGAAAGATGATCTCTAAAGGTTGCGTGTACCATCTAGTTAGGGTTAATGATGCTACATCTGAAACCCCGACTATCCAGTCAATTCCTGTTGTGTGCGAATATACAGAGGTGTTTCTAGATGATCTACCGAGAATTCTTCCCGAGTGGGAGATAGAATTTTGCATCGATCTTCTTCCCGATACGCAACCTATATCTATTCATCCTTATCGAATGGCTCTAACTGAGCTAAAGGAGTTGAAGGAGCAGTTAAAGGATCTCTTGGACAAGGGTTTCATCAGACCTAGCAAATCCCCATTGGGTGCACTATTACTCTTTGTCCGAAAGAAGGATGGTTCCCTCCGGATGTGCATTGACTATCGGCAGTTGAACAAGGTCACTGTCAAAACAGATATCCCCTCCCAAAAATTGATTACTTATTTGACCAGCTTAAGGGTGCCAAGTTTTTTTTCAAAGATAGACCTCAGATCCAAATATCATCAGCTCAGAGTTAGAGAGAGTGACATCCCAAACACAACCTTCAGGACTTGGTATGGTCACTATGAGTTTGTAGTTATGTCTTTTGGACTAACGAATGCCCCTGCAACTTTTATGGATTTGACGAACAGGGTGTTTAAGCCATATTTGAACATGTTCTTGATTGTGTTCATAGACGACATTCTCATATACTCTCAAAGTGAGAAGGAGCATGCCGCTCATTTGAGGGTGGTGCTACAGACTCTTAGGGATCACCAGTTGTATGCTAAATTCAGCAAGTGTAAGTTTTGGTTAAACTTAGTAGCATTTTTGGGTCATGTGGTGTCAAGTGAGGGTGTACAAGTGGATTCTCAAAAGATAGAAGTCGTGAAGAATTGTCCTAGATCAGTTAGTCCTTCGGATATCAGGAGTTTCTTGGGCTTAGCTGGTTACTACAGGAGGTATGTGGAAGGATTTCCATCCATTGCATCACCGTTGGCTAAGTTGACCCAGAAGAAAGTAAAGTTTCAATGGTCGAAGGCCTGTGAGAAAAGCTTCCAAGAGTTGAAGACTCGAGTCAACTAAGCACCAGTGTTGACTCTACCTGAGGGTACTGATGGGTTTCTGGTATATTGTGACGCCTCAAGGATCGACCTTGGTTGTGTATTAATGCAGCAAGGTAAGGTTATAGCCTATGCTTCCAAGCAGCTGATTGTCCATGAAAAGAACTATCCAACTCACAACCTTGAGTTGGCAGCAGTAGTATTTGCATTGGAGATTTGGAGACACTATCTATACGGGGTCCATATGGATGTGTTTACAGACCACAAAATCCTAAAATACCTGTTTACCCAGAAGGATCTAAATCTACGTCAAAGAAGGTGGTTGGAGCTTCTTAAGGATTACGATATGAGTGTCTTTTATCATTGTAATACCTCGGGAGTGCCTAGGAGTAGGCCCGGGAAGCTAAAATGCAAACCTGCTGAAGGTTGGAAAAAAAAAGTTGCAGGACGAGAGGTATAATGACTCGTGGTAGGTAACCACGAGCAGTTGTTGACAGTCGTGGTTTCAGGTGTTCATGTGGGCAGTGGAAGTAATGGTTGATGTAACGACTCTTGAGGTTCAGGAATGTTAGGGGTCACGCAACGACCCATTGTGAGGTACCACGGATCGTGGTGAGCAGCCGTTGTTAGCTTAGTGAGGTGGTCAGTGTATGTGACGGAATGAGACCACAACTCGTGGGTTCTAGTAACAAGTCGTGGTAAGGCTCGTCGTTTGAGAAGGTGCCTTGGTTGATGAAGGAAACAACGGGTGACTAGACGACCCGTTGTAGGATTGAACGGCCCGTTGTTTAGGTCATTGTGTGAGCTGAGGTCTAGCCTGGACAGTGCAAAGTACGAGTAGACACCACAGGTCGTGGTATCCTCCAACGACCTGCAGGGTCGTCCATTGTTTGGTCCAATGAGCAATTTTTTTGCGTAATCAGTAAGGGTAATTCCGTCATCCCTTCATCGTAAGGCCCTATATTACATTGTTTAAGGCTCGTTTTGGAGGATTTTAGTAGGGGAAAACCTATTCTAAGTGTATCCCTTCCATGCAAGCAAGTTTATAAAATTTAGGAGGTGACTTTTCTAAAGGGTTGTCTTCCAATTTCTCTTTGGGCAATCAGTGAGGTGGTAGAATCATCTCTTCCGAGTATGTAGGGTTTTCAATGGGTTTCTTTCTTCAAAACCCATGCCCAATCTCTATCAAAATGTGATAATTGTGTATGATCACGTATGGGGTTTTACCCAATTGCATAATTCTTCAATCTCTACGCATGGGTATGGTCAAACTATATTTATATTAATGAATTGTGAAGCTTGGGTAGATTTTAAATTGTTTTCAATCCGAATTGTGATTTCTAACCTATGGAATTAAATGCCCATGGATGAGAAGTTCAGGAAAGAAGAGATTGATGTTGAATGTATGATGATGCTGAGATTTAATGATGAAAAACATGTTTCTAAAGCTACCCATGATTATGATATTGTTTTCAAAATAAAATGTGTAGATCCTAGTATGATAAAGCTTTGGACAATGCCCACATGATTATCTAAAGTGATGAATTTCCTAACATAAGCTTACCACATTGTTCGAAGTGAAGTTTTTCCCAAATTTTTCATAAATTCTAGCTTGTGGTATGTTGAGCTAAATGTTTCTATATGTATCTTACCACATGTTTTGGAGTAGATGCTCCCACCTATGATTGAGCTTGGGGTATGTTTCAAAATAAAGCTTCTCATATGCATGAATGTATAATTGAAATGTATGTCATTATTGAGCTTTGTCAAAAGACAATGTTGATCTTCATTTTCATATGATGTCGAGTCTATGCATGATTTCGTCATATAGCTTTGCCAATAGAAAATATTGAGCTTCATTTCATACGATGTTGAGTTATGCATGATTTCATATTGAGCTTCGTTATTAGACGATGTTGAGCTTCTTCATTCGATGATGTTGAGCTTCGTTATATACGATGGAGAGTATTGCATGTTTTTGGGAGAAGAGTCTAGCACCGAGCGAGTTAAGGGTCGATCACCCTATGCCCCAGGAACTACGCACCAACGTAGGTTGATACTATTATATTATCGAGACCTCCCTTGTGAGCTATCCCTTGCCCGATTGGCCCTTAAGCATGATATCATTATCATGGTATCATCCATCGCCCTGGCAAGGTTATGGACGGCTCTACCCACTTGAGTGTGATAGTTAGGACCATGTAAGCTCTACCGTGGTATGTCGGTTAAGTGACGATTCTCCCACTGTCTATATTTTTTAGATTCGCATATTCATTTCTCATGATGATTACCTTATGCATGCATGTTCAAAAAGCAAGGTTTGACTCATTGTTCAGCTTTTGATATAAATGTTATGTTCATCTTTGAGTCATTCGAGTCGGTCATGATGTTGTAAAGCTAAGCATGGTCATGTCGTGATAAGATTTCAATTTCAGAATGAATGCATGTAGCCTTTCTACTTATACTTGAAAGCTTATGATATGCATGAAATGTTTTTAAATGATTTACGTTTCTAGAGCGGTTTTACTTACCTTGCATACTCGGTACATTCCACACACTAACCACATACTTTCTATGCTGCATCATTTCATGATGCAGGACCTGGTTCTCAGGTTCAACCCCATTTGTAGTCGCTGTTCAGAGTGAGCACCTGCTTATTTGGTGAGTCCTCATCTTCCGAGGACTAGACCTTCAGTTATTTTAGATTTCCTTTCAGTTTCAGTATCGTTGAGCTAGTTGGGGTATTGTCCCATCAACTTGTCCAGATTAGAGGCTTATCAGACTTAGACGTGTATTCAGCTTCAGATATTTATCTTGTTGTTATATTAAGTTTGACTTCCTCTAAGTTTATAATTATGTTTTCTTCATGTTTATTGAATGAGTTGGTTGTATGCTTATGCCATGGGTCGACTTGGGGTCTCTCGGGGTTACTTGTCCCGTGTCTACGATTCGAGCCTCTGTTCGGGTCGTGACAATCATCCAGGAAAGTCCAATGTGGTGGAAAACGCTCTTACCGAGCTTTTTATGAAGAATGTGTCCCATGTAAATGAGAAGAGGAAAGAGTTAGTGAAGGATGTGTATCGGCTTGCACAGAGTTCGTCTTGTTGACTCCGCAGATGGTGGTGTCATTGTTCAGAATGTCAGAATCTTCTTTGGTGACCGAAGTCAAGGCTAGGCAGGATGAGGATCCTATTTTGGTAAAGCTAAAGGAGGCAGTTCAGAATCAAAAGGTGGAGGTTTTCTCCCAAGGGGAGATGGTGTACTACGATATCAAGGTCGTTTATATGTTCCAGGTGTTGATGACTTAAGGGAGTGGATGTTGCATGAGGCTCATTGTTCCATATATTCAAATACATCCAGGTGCCACCAAGATGTACCATGACCTACGGGAAGTCTATTGGTGGAATGACATTAAGAAGGACATAGCAGAGTTTGTGGCAAGTGCCCGAATTGTCAACAGGTGAAAGTTGAGCATCAAAGACCTGGAGGTGCGCTTCAAGACATTAGTATCCCTACTTGGAAGTGGAAGGAAATCAATATTGACTTCATTACAGGATTTCCTCATACTTGTCGACAGCATGAATCCATATGGGTGATTGTGGATAGGTTGACTAAAGAAGCTCATTTCCTACCGGTCAAGACTACCGATTAAGCGGAGGATTATGCTAAGTTTTATATTCGAGAGTTAGTTCGGTTACATAGAGTGCCCTTGTCCATCATATTAGATAGAGGTACTCAGTTTACCTCCCAGTTTTAATTTAGAGATCATTTTTTAATGGGACTTGGTATTCAGGTCAAGCTTAGTACAACTTTTCACTCGCAAATAGATGGTCAGGATGAATGGACCATTCAAACTCTAGAGGATATGTTGAGAGTGTGTGTGACTAATTTCAGGGGTAGTTGGGATGATCATTTACCTCTGTTGTCTTTTGGTAGAACTTGTAAGAGGGAAATGAAAGGGTTAAAAGTAAATGTAAAATAAGAATTCAAAGACCCTATGACCCATTGGTTGGAGGTTAGAAGTTGTTGATAAGGATAGGGATATATCCTTCAACCCTGTTTAGTTGATATATAAGTAGGCATAACCATCTTTTCAGATTTCTCTTGTGACCATAAGGATATAGGCATTAGGGCTCATGAGATAGTTCTTGGATGCTTAGGAGAGTGGCAAGAAATAGGATAGTAACTTGCAACTAACAACCTTAGGAAGAATTAATCTACCGTAATCAAGTCTTGAGAGCTCAACCTAATGTGAAAATGCCTTTTCCCTAGATTTTCATCATCATTTAAAATACAAACAAGTTTTCAACAACTTTAGTTTATTAGTTCATTTTCATTTCAAGTTTAGTAGTTTAATTCTTCAAATTATTCCCCATTTATATATGTTTTTGTTAGAATAGCGAAATAAAGAATTAACCTTAAACGAGTAATTTGACAAGTCTTTGAGGGATCGATAATCGGGACTTCACTATCCTATATTACTCACATGCACTTGCAAGCGCTCCTATATTACTCACATGCACTTGCGAGTGCTTTGGCGAGATTAGTCTTCCTCTCGTTCCATTGCAGCCAACCGTTCTTGCCTCTCAACTTGACAAGGGTAAGGGGTAGCTACAAGAGGAGTAGATTAAGCTAGTAGAGAGAGACCTCCAGGAGGAGGATAACTTAGACTTGGACCCTACAGAGGCTGAGGCACTCAAGATACCAAAGGAGGCCTCCATTTTCCACATTCAGGGCTGAACTCATGACATAGAGGCAAGCTCTTCAGCGGCACCCCAAGATGACCTTTAGTGCACATTCTAAGTGCTATAGGGAGCTTATACCACTCTAGTTCTTCCATTTTCTTTTATACATGCCTTGGGGATATTGCATAGTTTTTGAGTGGGGGTGGATGTTATTTGGCCCTTTGCGGCATATTTGCTAGTACAATTTGATGTTTGATATTTCAACTCATGTTTTGTATCAAATTATGCATTTTTTAGTTGACTAATAATGTGTTTGTTGATCCATTTTATTTATTTCTTAGTATAGATTTTTCATTTGTTATTTTTATTGTTTTCTTAGATTAGGGTCCTTTCGAGTTTTCTTAGCCATGGTTCTTTCTCGAGAGGTGAGGTGTTGGGGATTAGCGACACATATTTACTTCTTTTCATAGCATTTTGCATGTCTTTAGGAGTTAAATTAAGTAAAAACTAACCTTATTATGTAATGTTTCAATAACCCAAGCGTTTGAAAGAAGAAATGGTTTAGGCTATAAAACTGATCAAAAGATGAAACAGCATACTGATCTTCTATCTGAGAGACGGTCTGCACCTCTGTCCGTCCCTTCCAAGCTGTAGATTCTAGAAACCCAGCAAAGTGGGTCTGTAACGTACAGTTGGAAGGAAGGACCTTCTTCCAAAAGGATGGACCGTCAACTGAAGATTTCACCCAAGTTTGGAAGAATAGAATTTCTAAAATATGGAGAAATGTATGGATCATCTTTCCAAAGGATGGTACGTTTAAAGGATGACAAGTCAAGGAACAAAAGTAGAAAGTAAAAGACAGTTCGTCCTTCCAAAGAACGGTCCGTCCTTGCACACTTGGCACTCTGATGTTTAAATTTAATTGGCTTTTTGGGACATAGTATAAATATATTTATCTTGTAATTTTTAGGAGCTTTTTCATTATTCAGTTCATACGTAGTGTAGAGAGTAGAACTTAGATAATTTTAGCCCTAGTTTCAAAGAAGATTTTAGATCTAGATTGTAATTGAAGATTCTCATTCATTTATTTTGAATATTTCAATTCCTTTTGGTAAGAATGTCTAATTTCTTTGCTTTTCTTCTTTTTCTAGCTATGAGTAACTAAACCCAGATCTAGGATTGTAAACTCAATGGGTTGTGAACCCTAGAGATCCCAATTTGTTAAAATTGTGTTTGGGCTTATGAACATTTGATTGATTTTTTCTTTGTAATGTGTGATTGGTGATGAGAGTCATCCAATCCTAGCCAATTACCTTTATGAGGCTTAAAAAGAAAATTTAGGTGGCTTAGCATCAATCAATAATTACTCAAGGCATAATCCTTATTTAATGAGTTCTCCTAGACGTAAGTTGAATTCCAAATTAGCAAACAAGCAATTGGATAGAAGGGAGTTCTCTTCAATTTGACAAAATTAAAGTAGATTGACACATATGATGCTATTGAAATATATCCATGGGTTGCCTAAGTAAATTGCTTTCATGTTCAGCCTTAACCCACTCTTAATTCTTTCATATTGGGTTATTTTGAGGGATCGATCCAAAATTGGGGTCACTTCCTTAGAATTATCTGTAATTGCTTACAACACTAGCTTATTATAAATTGTAGTCATGGTTAATTTCCATTACTCTCAATACAAATAGATCCAAATCTTGCAAAACTTTACTATTTATTACTATATACTATGGGCTTTGAGTAGTCTCTATGGGATTCTGCCTAACTCCTTACTGGGTTCTATATTTGCATCAGTATTTATGCTACCCGATATTGGGAGTGGATTTAAATGACATCAAATATTATGGCGTCGTTGCTGGGGATTAAGGCATAAGCCTTATCTAGACCTATTCTTTTACCTCTTCTTTTTGTTTATGTCTCTTGATATAGGATCATGGCCGCTCTTTCGGTTGGAGAGTCAAAAAATATGTTCGTGGATATCAATGAGGAAGTCCATTGTACGAGCACGATTGTCCCACCAAGGGTAAATGCTACCTCATTCGAAATTGATGATTGTATCTACACTATGATAAAGGCGGAGGGATAATTTTGCAACTCCATAAATGATGACCCCTATCAACACTTAAATTTTTTTTTGGAGGTGTGCAACCTTCATAAGCAAAATAATATTTCGAATGATGCTATCAGTCTATAGTGTTCAAATACTCGTTTGTTGGTGAGGCAAGGGATTGATTGCATAGACTCCCTCTAAACTCAATTCATACTTGGTACAAGTTGGTGAGTGTCTTCCTGAAGAAATGGTTTTCGCCAGCAAAAAGGCGGAGCAATAGGAAAAGATATTCTATTTTCAACAGCTACTAGGAGAATAGTTGTTCGAACCATAGGAGAGATTCTAGAAATACATCCCTTGGTCGCCCAGTCATGGGTTCTCGGATCATATCTTGTTGGAGAAGTTTTACATCAGATTAGATGCCATGACACAGTCCATTGCCAATAATGCAGTAGGTGGGTGCTTCATAGACAAGACATTCAATAGGGACCAAATAGAAAAGAACAACCATGCTTGGCATGGTGGGGACCAAAGTGGAAGAATCAATGTGAGGGCTCCTTCTCTATCTCATTTGATGAAGGATAATCAGGAGCGAGATCAGATGATGGCCACTATGGCAACCAATATAGCCCTCCTCACAAAGAAGTTGATCGAGTCTGAGATCAAGAAGGTGCATGATATTGATGAGACTATAAATGGTGTTCGATACAGTCATGGATACCCTCCTCATCTATAAAACTATCAGCCATTACAAGAGCCACCACCTTTGCAAGTGGAAGATGCTAATTATGTTGGGAACACATTGGATGGAAATAGATTACAATATCATTAGGGCCACACATCTTCTTCGTGCCAAGGAAAATGGAGAGCTCAACTGCAAGGTCAAGGTCAATATTGCCCTAGGATCTATTTTGATGGTCAAAATCAAGGATGGAAAAATGGTGGTAATTATCAGAATAGAGGCCCCTTTTCTTATACTCTACTTAGAGGTCCCCCTTCTAACCCCCAAAATTGGAGAGAGGGTCCTTCACATGATTATGGAGGCTTAAAGATTGAAAGGATATTGGAAAAGGTGATTTCCAACAATGAGAGAACGAATTCTTATCTCCAAAGTCTCATAAAGATTTAGGCTCTCACAAATCTTCCATTCAGAATCAAAGCAACAGGTACGAAACCTTTCCCGTGATTAAAATCTCAAACAAAAAGGCCATCTGCCTAGTGACACAATGGTTAATTCAAAAGCATATGTGGTACCTTTGAATGCTCAATGTATGGCCATTGTCACAAGAAGTGGCAAGATTGTGCACCCTATCGATGTTGAGGTTGAAGATGATAGGATGGAGAATGAGTCTGAGATGGTGATTGAGTTTGATGACCATAAAGAGAGGCCGAAAAAGCCTTAGTTTGATGAGGTAGTCGAGGATGGATCCAACAAGCCACCATGTGAGGAAGTCCAAAAACATATGCTAGTTGCCCCAAAAGAGAGAGGGAAGGTTAAGGGAGGAGTGGAAGACTTTGCAAAATACTTTCCTCCACCTGTCCCCCCCATTCCCATAAAGAATTGATCAACAAGCCCTTGACGTGAAATTAGCAAAGCATATTGAGAGGCTTAAGGAGGCAAAATTCTGGGTACCATTCATTGACGCCATCAAAGAGATGCCCAGGGTTGCTAACTACTTCAAAATGTCGTTGACTAGAAAACTACCGGGTGATAAAGAGGAGCTCATTCTTATGACCCATAGAGTGAGTGCCATCATAGCAGACACGTGTGTTGAGAAGAAAGGCGACCAAGGAGAATTTACCGTGCCTTGCTAATGAAGTGTGAATTTATGCACTTATTAGTCATATTTCTCCCATACTTCACTATGTTTTGAGAATAAGTTGTGTGTGTTTGCATGTATTTTATGATATATATTTGTGAAAAAGAGCTAATACACATGATTAGATGCTTTCAGGGCTTAAAGAGATGGAATTGGGTATATCTGAGGCTTTTGGAATGAAGATGAAAGAGTCAGATTGAACAAGGCAAGATCATAGGGTTTAGCACTGCACTGGCCATGTTGCGCAATGGCCATCCTATGTGATGCCATGCGCTACGCGGTGCTCATTATTGCGCGATGCTAGGCACAACACGCCAAGCCTGTCCAGTGGCCAACAGTTGAATCCTACTTCAACTAGGAAAAGGAGCTATAAAAGCCAAATCAAATCCATAAATGAAAAAAAAATGCATAAATCTACTATAGTAAATACCTTTTATTTCTGTGTAATGAAAAAAAAGTGGGAGAAGTTTTAGTTCATGAATACATTGAGATACTTTTTATTGAATTGTTCTTCCATATTTCTTGTAATAATCAAGTGGGTTTTTCTTCCAATCATCGTTATAAGTATTAATTTATTTGTTTTTCTATGAATGCTATTAATTTACATATAATCATGAGAGGCTAAAACCTCCACAACTAGGATTGTGGGAACCATGGTGAATTAACGAACTAGGGTTTGCGCGACGTGATTCTAGACAAATACTAAACGCATGTATTGTATTCTCTTCATATTTAATGTTTCTTAACAGTGCTCAATGTTAGGACTTGCCTGAATTATCCACTTTCTTGAGCCTAGAGAGGTAGAGACTAGGAAAAGAGAAGTACAACAAATCCTTAATCTTTATGATCATTGTATAACTTGAGTTGTGGTAGCAGGATAGTTAATTTTGGAACAAATTGATAACGGTTAAAGTGAAATCGCTCATGAGACCTAATCTGGTGATTGAGTATAGTCATCCAATAGGGACGAACCAGTCATTTAGATGAACCCTAATTATCAGTTCTACAAGTAAAGTATTGGGATAGATCACAAGTGTGAAACCCGAAGAAGTTATGAATACATGAGGAACACTTACCCTAATTAATTGCATTAATCTAGAATCAACATTCAAATTCTCAACATTGTTACCTGTTACTTTTATAATTTCCCCCCTTTTTGAAAATAATTGACTCAAGCTTAAATACTCGCATTATTCTATATTCTGACCATATTCCCTGTGGGATCGACCCCAACCTTTGTTGAGTTCTTTATAGACTATGTTCACCTCATACTTTATTAGGAGTGAGAGTTTGAGTGTTATCACTTTCCAGATCGGTGGATACGATTGCTTGCATGCCCTTTGTGATAATGGTAGAAGTATTAATCTGATACCTCTTGCCATTTACAAGCGGTCTGCATTGTCCATGATGAAGCCCACATCCATTTTTCTCTAGATGGCCAAAACATTCAGTAAGACTCTGATGGGGGTTGTGGAGGATGTGTTTGTCAAAGTTGCAAATTTGTATTATGGGCAGACTTTGTGGTTTTTGACTGCGATGTGGATAAATACATTTCCATCATTTTTGGAAGACCATTTCTAGATATTGGGAGAGTGTTGATGGATTCAGAAAAGCATGAAATAATATTCTGAATCAAGGATTAGAACATTACTTTCAAAGCCGAGAGAGGTTACTTGTTACACATAGGAGTAGGGGACATTTGTTTGGTCAATGTTGAACAAGGAGTTAGTAAAGTAGCTGAGCATGCTATTGCTGCATCACCCAAGAGAAAGAAGATTAAATCAGCATGGGAGAAGCAGTACCTCTGTGGCACCAAGGGCAGGAAGTGGGTGAGCAAGTACCATCCTAAGGACGGCTCACCAAATCTGTGATCAGGTATCTTGCATCGTGCTACGATTTTAAATCAGGCGCTTCTTAGGAGATAACTCAAGGGATGCTACACCATGTTTGGTATCCACGTTGTGCCGCGATATTAAATCAAACGCTGTTTGGGAGGCAACCCAAGCATTTTTTGGATTAATAGGTGTTAGTAGATGCAGGTACACTTAAAAAAATTAGAGGAAAGTGGTCTAAAATTGAAAGGAAGAAATCTGGTGCGAAAAAAAAGGTGGAATAGATGTACCGTCCTTTTAAAGGACGGACTGCATGTCCCTCCATTATCTGCATTTGACTCATTAAAGGGGAATGGGAAAGAGATGGTCCAACGTACGAACTGTACTCTGCCCGGATGGTTCGTATGTTGGACCGTCTCTAATCATTAATGAAATAAATCAATGGGCCAACATGGAGAGTATAACTATGGGTTAGATAAATAGGACGTAAAGGAGCATTACCCCAAGGAGGCAAGTCGAGTACACACAAGAGGTCCAACTTAGTGGACGAGGACGAGGAGGAGTACTTGCCTCTGGGTAGTAGGAGAGTAGAGGTGTCACCTAATAACGTCAAAAATATATCCTTCAAGCAAAAAATATACACGGCCGAAGTATCAAAACAAGTAACCCGACGAGTGCAGGGGTCGAATCCCACGAGGACTAGGGTGATGATAGTTATAAGTGTCGGTTGAGAAATTGATGTTAGCATACACCACGGAGATTTAATATAAAAACAAATAAAATGGGGGGTTAAAATTTGCAGTGAATTGTATGGGGTGAATTAGTGAAATAAAACAGAAAGATCAACTAAGTTGTCAACAAGAGTGTGAAATACTAGAGGTGTGGTGTAGATGAAATACTAACTAGATCGGGACATGCCAGTTCATCTTATGAGTTCAAAAAAGGAAAATAATCTTAGAAAGTGTGTAATTACAGCTTTTTAGCCTTCTAATTACCTCTTACTAGAGTTTTGTCAAACCTCTAGTCACGATTTAGCTCAACCCGATTTGATTTGGATTAGCAACTGCACTAATTTCTAGCTATTAGCT
>JACEIK010005023.1:0-18115 GCA_018107945.1 Datura stramonium | reverse complement strand
AGTAAGGACCAGCTAACAATGCCCACACTGAGGGGTCTCCAAATCAAAGTACAACTACGACAACAATCAACATGATATCTCACTTTAAATGGCTCACTTGGGCTAGACATAATCTCAACATTTAAACTCAATAAAAAATGAAACATTAAATTATTAAATGAAGCTTAACATACTTCCTCAAGAGTTGTAAAGAGGTTGTTGGCTCATACGCATGAATCGTGCTTAAAAGAACGATGGATGGGGCGCCTTATATACCTTTATTCCAATGAACTTTTCTTAATTCAATGATACGCCCTTAACCTTCCCAATCTATTGAATTAATAGGCAAGTATTAAGCCTAATCTGTAACACAAAATTCAGCCCAAAATAACTCACCAAAGGCAGTCACAATAGCAACAACAACACGACAACATCAACAACATTTAGTAATTTTCTCAACTAGTTTTCACTAAATTTTCAAGGTTACAAGAGGAAATTTTACCATACTTATTCTGTAATTCTTCCCCTTAATATGAAGTATAACTCCAGAAAAAGAAACATCCAAAAAGCCTAAGGAAAATGAGCAAAACTCAGCTAAAAAAAAGTCCATCGGCAACTCACTTAGCTGCCAATTTCTAGCTTTTCGCATTGCAATTCGAGAGGTTTAAAAGGGTCAAAATACATATCTTTCCTCTTGATTTCAATCCCTATTCAAAGATGGATATATAGGAAGTACGAAAATATTTGAAAAGCAGAAAATCACCTTCAAAACCTAGCCGAAACGAGCTCAGAAACAGCCCCTAGCACACTTGGTAAAGAATTCTCAACTTGTCTTGTAATTTGCTTTAACTTTGTTTGATGTTTTCTCTTTGATTTTCATTGTTCTAGATTTTGGAATTAAGAGAGAAATGGGATTATTAGAAAGCTGATCAATTTAGATTAGGATGGAAATGCTTTCTATAAGTGAAAAATATGATTTTAAGTAAATAGGGCAGTGGAGGTGCTAGGGCGTCATGCCCGCGTCACCGCTCGGGGTGCTTCAGTGAAATGCCCATAACTTCTTACTCAAACTCTGATTGATGAGTTTTTTGATGTTCTAAAAAATAGACTCAAATATCTTTAATTGATAGGTCTTTGGGGCTCCTAATTCATTATATATTGGGAGACATGGCCGTTTAAAATTGACTCTTACTTATGAACTTCACACACTCTTTGTTTTTCCATTCGTACACATTTTCCTTGTTATCTATGACCAATATACAACTATTACTTTCCTTAACATAGCATACAAATATCAAATATTTTTCAGGGTGTAGCATTCTCCCCTCCCTTAGGAAATTCATCCCCGAATGGAAATTAATTTCACTTATTATGCTTCAAAATAGATACTCAGTAACTTAGGTATCAAACACATACTTCAATATCACGTCGACATCATGAATAGGTGAGCGTATTTCATCTTCATTTCCTNTAAAGCCCAATTCAATTTCAATTAACTCCTACCCGCTTACCCTACCATCACGTCGACATCATGAATAGGTGAGCGTATTTCATCTTCATTTCCTCCTCAGCCTTCCAAGTTACTTCCTCGATGTTATTACTTCGCCACAATACGTTAACCGAGGAAAATTCTTTGGTCTAAAGTTACCTAACTTGCTGGTCAAGAATAGCAACTGGGACCTAGGTGTAGGTCATCTCCTCAGAAATCTAAACATCATCGATAGGCATAACACAAGTTGGGTCTCCTATACACTTCCACAACATCAATAGATGAAATATTAGGTGGACTGTCGCTAGCTCTAGAGGAAACTCCAACTCATAGGATAGTTTGCCTATCTTTCGGATAACTCTGTAAGGCCCAACATATCAAGGGCTCAGCTTTCCGTTTTGTCCAAATCACATGATGCATTCCATAGGCGACACATTAAGGAAGACCATATCATCAACATCAAACTCCAGTGCTAGATGGCGTACATCCTCATCAGAATTCTGCCTGCTCTGGGCCATCTTAAGTCAATCTCTAATAAGTTTCACCTTGTTAATAGCCTGCTGCACTAAGTCCATCCTTAATAAATCTGCCTCACTGAGTTCAAACTAGCTCACTGGCGATCTGCACTTTCGCCCATATAAAGCTTCATATGGGGCCATCTAAATACTCGCCTCGTAGTTGTTATTATAGGTGAATCTGCCAAAATCTAAAACACAGGATGCAGCATATCTTCATCGCGTTTGAATGGTGCGTTCAGCTTTTCCGTTTGTCTAAGGATGAAATGCGACACTGAGGCTTACCTGAGTGCCTAGGCCTTTCTGGAAAGACTTCTAGAAGTTTGCTATGAACTAAGCACCTCTATCAAAATAATGGATAAGGGGATGCTATGTAGGTGAACTATCTTCCGTATATACAGCCAGGCATAATCCACTGCAGCATAAGTCGTCCTGATTGACAAAAAGTGAGCTGATTTAGTAAATATGTCTACTATTACCCATATAGAGTCATGCTTCCTGTTCGTTCGGGGAAATCTTGTAATAAAATAAATATTAATAACCTCCCGTTTCTAGGATGGAATTTCTATATCCTACACTAGACCTCCAGGCCTCTGCTGCTCGACTTTCACCTGCTGATAATTGGGACACTGAGTCACAAGACCTGTGATGTCCTTTTTCATGCCATTCCACTAATATAGCTGCCTCAGGTCACGGTACATCTTTTTGGCACCTGGGTGTACTGAATACCGATAAAAATTGGCAGTCACAATAGCAACAACAACAACACGGCAACAACAACAACATTTAATCATTTTTTCTATTAGTTTTCACTAACTTTTGAGGGAGAAACAAAAGGAAAATTTACCTTACTTCTGCTTTAATTCTTCCACTCAATATGAAGTATAATTCCCGCAAAAGAAATAGCCAAAAAGCATAAGGAAAAGGAGAAAAATTCAGCTCATAATCAGTCCATCGGCAGCTCATTTAGCTGCCAATTTCCAGCTTTTCGCTTTGCATTTTGATAGGTTTAAAGGGTGAAAATACTTACCTTTCCTCTTGGTTTCAATCCCTTTTCAAATAGGGATATATAGGCAGTACAAAAAGATTTTGAAACGCAGAAAACCACCTTCAAAACCTTGCCAAAATGAGATTCAAAACAGCCCCTAGCACACTTGGCAAAGAAATCTCAACATGTCTTGTGATTTTCCTGATTTTCGCTTGATGTTTCCTCCTTGATTTTCTTTGTTCTAGCTACTGGAATTAAGAGAAAAATGGATCCCTTAGCAATCTGGTCAATTTATATTAGGATGGAAATGCTTTCTACTAGTGAAAAATATGATTTTAAGTAAATAGGGTGGTGGAGCGCTAGGGCGTCATGCCCGCATCACCGCTCAGGGGGCTTTGATAAAATATCCATAACATCTTACTCTGAACTCCGATTGATGTGCGATTTGATGTTCTGAACTAGAATAAAAGACCTTTAATTTGATAGGTCGTGGGACTCCTAATTCGTTATATGTTGGGATATGTGGTAGTTTAAATTTAACACTTATTTATGAACTTCACATACTCTTTTCTTTTCCATTCGTACACATTTTCCTTTTTATCTACAATCAATATACAACCCGTACTTTCCTTAACAAAGCACAAAAACATCAAATAATCACCAAAATTTTCTGGGGTGTAACACCCTATCCTAAATAACAACTTCTATCCTCTCACTAATGCGTTCGAGTGTCTTTGAATTCATGTTCTGTATTTACCTTTAACCCTTTCAATTCCCTTTTCCAGCAAGTTCAATCAAAAGACAATAGATTTACTTATAAGGTGATAATTATCACAAATAATCAATTAAAACAAGTAAATACAAACAACCTTAAAAGAAGAATTGAATCTAGATAAATAGTATTTCAAATATCAACCATCCACCATGGACAAACCCCTAGAGTATGACTTTAGCCACTCATAGACAAGTGGAAAACAAATGATTAATCATCATCATACAGAGTAAAAAGTAAAGAAGAGAAGAAACCTAGTGTAGAACTTGGTCTTCCTTCCAAACGGATTACAAGCCTCCACATAATGTTAAACTAAATGAAAGACTGTCAAAAACTGTCTAACTAACTCCCTAGAGGATTTATTTATAGGGTATCCTTGAAATAATGCTTCTTCCCTCTAACACTTGGCTTTAAAATCAATAATTTCGGCTCGAAATAGGTCTAGCGCGCCGCCCCCACCATCTTACCACAAACTCAGTCAAATTTCAAGAAATTTCATCTCTGAGATGGACATGGTGCGTCACCCCGATAATATCACTAAGGACTTAGCAAATTTTTATGCTCTTATAGCACCTCTAGTGCACCACTCTCACCATCTCACTAGAGTATTAGTCAAATTCTTGCACTTTTGGACCATTCTGGTGCATGACCTCCTCTATCTCACCAGAATATTTGTGATTTTCTCTAAGTGTAAAATGCTTTGGGGATCCACGCCCACTATCATGCCAAGGTATTGAATGATCATCTTCTTAAGTCGAGGAGCTAGCATGGGGTGTCAGCCATAGCACAAAAATTATAGAATTTTGGTTAAGGCATTGGAGGTCAGGCGTTGGGCACCAGCCATAGCCCTCGAAACTTCTTCTCAACTTCTCAAATCATCAATCTTGGTTTATTTTGGGTCATTTTCCGTTGGTTTCCTACTCAAAACACCTCAAAATATTTGTTAGCACACAAAACCCCCAAACATATGAATTTATGCATTTCATAAGCATTATAAACTCAAAACAAGGTAAAAGATGGACAAAAACATGCCAAATAAACATAGAAATATGCCCAACATCAATTATCCCTAGCTGAAATTCATGTCCTAGTTTTATTTATATAGTTGCTTTCTTAGTCATAATCTTACATGATTTTGAATGAAAGTTGTATGATTTCGAACTCTGATATAAATGAAGTATTAGTATGATATTTTCGCTCGAATTATGAATGCTAGCACAAATATATGAATAGAAAGTTAGTGCTTCAGTATATTCAGTATTAGAACTCTAGTCACTACTCAGTATACTTTGTATCCTCTAGAAATGTCAGCTGATCTGTTTTCCTTTTATCAGTCTATTGAGAAACTCAGTAATATTAGTTTATTATATGTTCTTTAGATTGTTTTGACACTTTTAGATAAAGCAACTCTGACAAATCTTAGAACATAGTTTCTTTTAGATCCTCAGACTCTCAGAAAATTTTTAGATAAGTAGTTCTGACTTAATCTTAGGACATCAGTTTTGAACTATTAGCACAGTTAGACACATTTGAGGATGTCAAGTGGGAGTAGTACTTAGCACCGAGCGAGCCGGGGTTTAGTGCATCCATATTTACAAAACTATGTTGCCGCCATAGGTTATTAGCCCTAGATAGTGATCACTCAGTTTAGCCACTATACCCTATCAAGTTATAGTGGGCCTTCTTTGATGGGGGTATACATAGAACTCCATGTTTAGCTCACGTGGTTACATGTCGATTATAGTGTCTCGCATAGTAAAACTCAGTCTAGTACAGTCATAGTCTCCAGTTTAGTTTATTCTTCTGGATATCAGGATATGTTTATGATCTTCAAACAGTTATTAGTACTTACAATATTATTAGACTTTAAAATTCTTTCAGTACTTAAGAATCCAGATATAGTCATTGCATGTCTTGTCAGTACTTGTACAGATATTCAGTATTCTTATGTTTTAGTTTAATCTCACATACTCAGTACATTCAAAGTACTGATCACATACTTTACATGATATATCATTTTCTAATATAGGTTAAGGTACTCAGCCTCAGCACCACAGTTAGACTCTCTCAGTGATATTCCAATAGCTTTAGTGGTGAGTCCTCATCTACCGAAGGCCGGAGTTCTATCTTCAGTTGTATTTATTTTTTTGTAGTTCAGACATTAGAGTTAGCTGGTGGTTTGTCCCAGCAACTCATCAATTTATTTTAGAAGGCTTTCAGAAAGTATTTATAGATTCATCTTTGTTTTCAAATTTTGTTCAGATGTTGTCATTCTTTAGTATTAGTTTATTTCCATTGCCAGCTTCCGCTTAATTATAATTATCTTCAGCAGATCAATATAGTAAAAATATTCTTTACTAGGGTTTGATTGGTTACTTGTGATCCTAAGTATCGTGTCGTGTTAAGGGTTTGAACTCATGTCGTGAATTTCTGAATATTTTGAATACGAGTTAAAATTGGACAATCAATCTAACAAGTCCCTATGGGTAAGATATCTAGACTTAACTATTTAATATTACCTGATGACCGCGTACAGTTATGTGTGCGTTTGGATGCATCAACACACCACATGTTTGACAAACAATAGCAGAGCTCACTACTATACAAGGTAATTTAATTAGGTTCTTTCTAAGTAATACGTTATTTTCCCTTACCAATGTTGAGAGGGGCACAGTGAGTTTTCAGACTATGTAGTAGAAATGTTTGCCTAATCTGCAAAGTGTAGGAGTAAACTTTAGTTCTTTTATAAGGTAAATTAATTTTATTAAAGCAAGTACCAAGGTGGTACTACAAAATAAGAAGTCACGAAATTTCTAAGGTCACAATATACTGATAACTACAATCATCTCAATGAATCTAAGAAGTCTAAAACATGTGAGAAATCTTCAACCATCCTCTCTTTATACCATGTGAGAAATCTTCAACCATCCTATCTTTATACCAGCAAAACAGATTCATTTCAATTCATTTATGGGCTTTTATTTCATTTATAAGTCATAAAGACTCAGATTTCTAAAGCGACTTCATGCAAATACTTGAAAAAAAAATCACCAAACAAGAAAGATTAGAAATAATAATAATAGGAATGAAAAGAATGTAATGTAGTTATTAACAAGGTAATGAGTAAGCAAAATGATATTGAAATGCACAAATCACTTATCTTACCATAGGTTGGGGGATTAGCAATAATTGCATCTGCTTTGAAGGGTACCGCAATATCCATATCGGGTTCTTTATGTGAATGGAGTAGAGAATTTATAATATCCTTCAACTGACTTGTAACACCCTAAAAGTTCCTTAGACCAAACCCAAGACTTGAAATGAAAAATTAGAAAGAAACTAGAAAAGTTTTGTCTCAGAACGACTCAACCAATGAGTCATTGTCAGGACAAATGACCCGTCAAGAGAATCATTTTCATTTTTGCAAATATTCTCTGAGGTATCAACGAGAAATAGAACGGCTCATTGTGTGAAGTAACGAGTTATCCTATTGCTATTGTAACCTAGTCAAAAAAACCTATCAAATCTTTCTTTCGAATGATGTGCCAAACGATGAATCGTTGTTTGAGGTAACGATTCGTCCAATGTATCCATTGAATGAAATCCATAAATAGGTTAAAATCACCTTGGTGACAATGGATGGAAACAATGACCTGTTGTTTCGAATAACGGGTCGTTTTGTCTGTTCGTTGGGAATTTCCAGAAATTATTCAAAACCCTTCCAGTGACCATAACTGGATTGAACGACATGTTGTTTAATCTAATGGGTTGTCCTTTCCATCCATTAATCGAAGTCCAGAGACTGAGTTTTCAAGATGAAGGACCAATGACTGGTCCCAACGAGTCATGGTCACCACCACCAACTCATTGTGTGACCCATTAAGTCGGTAAAGGCCGTTTTTCAGACCTTTTCTCAAAGGAATTTTTGTAACATCCCATTATTATATCCTAAGGTACAACATTTTGGGATTTATTTGGAGAGAGATTTAGAGTAGTAGTCGAGTCCCACTCCCCATTCTTTCCTAAACATGTAGAGTTTTACCGTAAGAACTCAAACGGTCTTTTCCAAGCAAGAGCTAGCACTTCTTCTCTCCCTCAAAGTTTCATGTGCTTTTCACAAGGATTCTTCTACATGTATACAGGATCTCAACATGGGATATCCTATCACCCTTGTATCCTAAAATCTTTTAGAAAACATTAATATCTCAGTCCCATAGACAATCATGTCTTAGGTTTTGTGTTTAGTTATGAATTCCTTTATTACATCAACGTTCTCAAGTCTCTTGTGATTTCAAGTATGTGATATTCATGGTTTTACAAATTTAGTTACAAATGATGCTTTTATGATAGATTTCCACAGGATTCAAGTTCATCTATATAAACATGTATTTTTCTTCTATATGGCTTGGAGTTAGCATGAATTCATATTTCAGTCTTTGTGATTATATCATGATTTCAGTATATAGATGTTGACAGCATAATCAGTATTATCAGGTTCTTAGGCTCTTCGAATATAATAAGATAAAGTTTCTGACTTAGCTTTAAGAATACTAGTTTTTGAGCTATATATAAGTTATTGGTAAACTTACTAATCGGGAGTAGCTCTTAGCACCGAGCTTATCCAGGGTTCAGCACTCCAGGACCCTAAACTATGTGCTACTGTAGGTTATTAGATGAATGGGCATCAATTTCTAGTGATCACATCAGTCATGCCTTTATATCCATGCAAGGTATATTGGATCCTATCAATGTGGCATATACATCAAACTCCACAGTTAGTTCCCTTGGTTATATGTCAGTTAATAGAGTCTCCCATCATTCAGTAAAGTTATAGTCTCAATCCCTCATTTTTTAGTACATGTACATGACTCTTAAATTAGTTTTACTATACTTTATTTTTCATTGTCAGACTACTACTTCATATCGATATTTATGTATTTTCGTAAGGATCATGATACTTTAGTTCAGTTATGCATTTTAGCAAAAAATTTTGCACTAACAGTATTTTCTATTTGTATTCCAGTCGCATATCTCATATACTTAGTACATAAAGTACTGACCGTATATTTCTTGTACTATATCATTTTATGATTTAGGCTTAGGCTCTCAGACTCAAAAGCGGGTTTAGCTTCTCCTTCAGTCTTATTACAGTAGAGTCCTATTGGTGAATCCTCATCTTCCGAGGAACGGAGTCTTCATCTCCAGTATTTGTCATTCTCAATTTTTAGTTTCAGAAATTAGAGTTAGCTGGGGGTTTGTCCCAGCAACTCATAAGTTTCTTTTAGAAGGCATCCAGATAGACTATGTTCATATCATCTTGAGTTCAGTTTTTTTTATTAAACTCTAGTATCTTATCAAATGTTCCCTATTTATGCAAGTATTTTGTTATTTTATTAAAAATTCTTCCACTTAATATTCTTTTATAGTAGTTTAGTCATTATAGAATTATGATATTCCATGGGTTTGCTTGGGGTCACTTGTGATCCTAAGTACCATGCAAGTCCTAGGTTTAGAGTGTCCTAGGATGTCTGAAAGCCGCATCAAGTATATTCTTTTTTATTGGTGTGAAGCACGCCATACTTATCAGGAGAAGGCTAAGAGGTGTTTTTGGGAGAATCCCCTTTCTTCATGATTCTTATCGTGCGTAGAGTTTTAAACTCTAAAATGTCCTTCTAACATGCGCTCTACCATTTTCAATTGACAATGCCTCCTTAAAAAGGAAATGGAAAGAGGAACATCATGCTAACCATCCATCCCCACCAGCTCCAGCAGCCCCTCAAGACGATCAGGTGTCACATGCGGAGTTCCAGGCTGCTATCCAAATGCTAGTTAAGGAAATGACCAGCCAGGTCATCATACTTGTCAATGCTTATGGGTCTGTAGCTGCTTCCAAAGTCTGAGATTTTACTCGGATGAATCCCTCAACATTTCACAGGTTTAAAGTAGATGAGGACCCGCAGATGTTCATTGATAAGGTTCAGAAGATCACCCCAATCATAGGTGTTACCTCTGTCAATAGTGTATATATGGCTACGTATCAATTGAAAGGGGTCGCACAGATATGATATAAGTAGTGGAAAGAAGGACGGCGGAATGGTGCAGGTCCGGTGGAGTGGAACGAGTTTGTGACCGCGTTCTTAGACAGATTCTCCCCCATGAGTTGAGGGAAGTTAAGGCCACTGAGTTGGTGAATTTGAAGAAAAATTACATAGTAGTGCAAAAGTATTCCTTGAAGTTCACCCAATGTCACGACCCGAGCTAGGACCCCGGATCGAGATACGGGACCTAGAACGACGAATGGTTCCAAGTATCCCCATGTCATAAGCATAACAACTAAAGAAAATACATCAACTGGAATCTAATAACTGAAACATGAATAAGCAGAAGTCTGAATAACATAGCAATCATAAAGAGAGTCAACATTTGATAAAGCTAAAAATTCTACATAATGTCTAGAAAGCCTCTAAAATGTCTGATGAGCTGATGGGACAACACTCCAACTAGCTCATTAAAGTTTGACACTTAATATAACATAACTCAACACTAGACTAAAGGTCCTCGAAAGAGGGGACTCAAAAATGATGGGAAATTGAGCTAAGTTGCAGGAGCTAGACTAACAGCGGAACTAAGTCTGATCGTCTGGACCTGTATCATGAAACAATATAGCATATGGTATGCGGTCCGTACTTGTAATGAACTGAGTATGTAGGGTAAGTAAAACATGTTGAGTAACTATAATTGAAAATCATTCATATAAACATAAATCATAATATCATGAGAGTAAGGATTGTATGCTAAAATCTGAATCTGAAACATGTATAGTAATAAGCTGAATATCATATATGAAAGCTAAAATAGCAATCATATGACTTTTCATAGCTGAAATCATAATTAAAAGCTCGTAAACTGATCAATGGGCTTGCTGTAAAGCATAATATCATATGTAATGAACATGAATAACTGAAATCAAGAGGAACAACGGGAGAATCATCATAACCAACAACAACCATGTATGAGCTCATGATGATCACATGTCTTGCCCATATTGAGAAGAGTAATCCTAAGCCTTTCCAAGGAAATGGACGAATAAGGTGTGATATCACGGTGTGCCCATGGGCGGGGGAAGCACTCTCTCGAGAGGTCCCAAAATATAAACCTATGTTGGCGTGTAATTTATGAAATCGGGGAACCCTTGAACCCCTAGCCTACTCGGTGCTAGACACTACTCTCAAAATATCATGCTCATATAATTATATTATCAAAACATAGCTTGAATTTAACATGGGGAATTGATGAATTGGTAATTTACCAACTCATTAGGCTCTTAAGCATGAGCTTTAGTCTAGTTTGAAATCACTTAGATGGATTTTATTCCCTTTTTACCATTTGGTGTGTAGATATCGAATTTGTAAAAAAGAGAAAGAAAGGGAGAAAAAAGAAGAAAATCTGGTGAAAACTGGCGCTTCACCAGAGAGGACCGATGAAACGCTAGCCAAACGCCGAAAACCACTTCCCTGGGGAATGAAAGCAACTGGCGATCGTGGACATCGATCGGAGACTCGCTTGTTGAATCGCCAATCGATGTTGAGAGTGCTGGATCATAGAGAAAATATCGGTGGAGCATGGTTGGAGAGCAGCGAATCGCCAAAAGAAATGCCGAAGAACACTGGAATTTAGTGCAGGAGCATCCAATGATAGGCAGTGGTTTGCGGAATGCAATGGGCGAACCGCCGGTACTCTTGCAAGTACTAGAATGCCTGAACAGGCGAAAATGTGTCCAACACTGAAAAAGAGAGTGGGAGTACCCTACTTTAGGATATATTCTAGAGAGAAGTACTCTGTACCCATTAGATCTTAACTTTTAGCTTTTTGAGAACATTCTCTTTGTAGAGGAATAAAACAAGAATTCTATTGGTGGAGATTGTAAAGGATTGTTTTTCTTTTTCTTCTTCTTCCTCCATAGAAAGGTACTACCATTGTTGAAGACTTATTGTTGAATTTGATTTTGCTACTCCTATTATTGAAGTCAATGAGTTTATTGTTAAATGTGCTTTTGAATTTACTAACTATGAGTGGCTAAATCATTAACTAGACGTGTATGGTGATGAATGCTTAATTAGATTGGGTATTTCTAGAGTCATATCAATATTATTTAATTAAATCTGTTAAATTCTGTCTAATCTATAATTGAAGATCCATGGTTGCTGATGTGGGTCTAATTGTTCTTACTTGATTTTTGCTTGAAAGAGAAATATTGAGTATTAGGAGAGAATTTAATGGTGGACATGGATGTGATGTCGTGAAATTGGGCTTGAAATAGTCAAAATCACATTCTCACTCCTAATTAATAGCTAATAGCTAGAAATTAGTGCAACTATTAATCAAAATATGATCGGGTTGATTTAATTGTGTCTAGAGGTTTGAAAGAACTCTAGCATGAGGCATTTATGAGGTTGAAAAATATCAAATGCCCACCTGGCCGAGGTTATTTACACAATTTCAACTTATGAGATAACCTAGTGTAACCCTATTTAGTTAGCACCACCTCTAGTCTTTGACATTATTGTCAACAACCTTGCTCATTTTGTTATCTTAATCAGCCGAATTAGAATTCATAACCTATTGTTAATTTCAATCTCCCCCAAAATGTTTATTTTCTTGTTATTTTCAAGTGGTGCAAACTAAATTCAATTTCCCAAACAACACTCATGCATATCATTCACTAGTCTCTGTGGGATTCGATCCCGATATCCGTCCGAATATTTGTTTTGATACAATGACCATTTATGCTCTTTGGTAATGAAGAGTATATTTTGGACATTATCAAAAATGGTGCCGACACCGGGGACTAACACTTGATATTCTTGTGTTGATTGTTAACTTGAATTAGTCTTGTGTCATAGGTGTTGACATTAGTTTGTTTTTCTTGTTAGGATAAAGTCATATGAATCATCATTCACAAGCAGGGGATAGCTCAGTAGAGGGTAATATGGAGCATGAGGAAGATAATTCGGTGATGCCCAAAGTTGCGGGAGCCATTCTCCTACCGCCTACGTTAGGGAATGTCGTGATCCATGTCATAAGTATAATTCTACATTTGCTGTAGATGAAAGGACTATTTAGGGGCAAACCATGTGAGGATGCAAATTTCCATTTGAGGAATCTCTTAGAGATCTACCAGCCTTTCAACATAACCAATAGAAATCAAGAGTCTATAAGGTTGAGGCTCTTACCATTTTCCCTAACAAGAGAGGCGACCATATCGTTGGAAGAACTCCCTCCGGGATGCATTACATCATGGCAATAATTGACTGAGGCATTCTTGGATCATTTCTTCCCCCATCCAAAATGTTACAGTTGAGGGATGATATCACAAACTTCAGATGATATCAGTTCAGCGAATTCATCGACACGTTTAAAAAATTATCCATTAATATATGATTGGTGGATGCCCTACTTCAAATGTCCGGATATGCAAAATTCATGAAGGAGCTGTTGAAAAAGAAGAAGGTGGTAGATGTTGGAACCGGGGAGACAACACATCACTGCAGTGCGATAATGATGAGCAATCTTACTCCAAAGTGAGAAGATCCAGGAGCCTTTACGATTCCTTGCACTATTGGGTTATGTGTGTTTAAGAAATCCCTTTACAATCTTGGCGCAAGTATAAATCTAATGCCTCTTATCATTTTCAGAAAATTGGGGCTTGGGAACATCAAACCCACTTCAATGAGGTTATTAATGGCTGACTGCTCCATAAAAAAGCCTGTGGGTGTGCTAGAAGATGTATTTCTATGACTGGATAGTTTCATTCTACTAGTGGATTTTGTGGTGCTTGATTGTGAAATGGACTTAGAAGTGCAAATCATTCTGGGGAGACCATTGCTCTCCAAGGGATGGGCTTTGGTAGATGTAGAGCTAGGTGAGCTCAAGTTCCGACTTGGAAGTGAAGAGGTCACCTTTAAGGTGTGTCCATTAGTTGACACTCCAGATGAATGCAAAGTTATTGGAGTGTTGCATGTGGAGAACAAGGAGAGAAGAGTGGAGATGACAAAGGATTAGTTGGAGGATGATCCTTCGAAGAAAGATTGCTAAAGGGGAAATACGTTGTGCCACAATGTTAACTAAGGTGCTTCTTGGGAGGCAACCCAAGAGTTTTAGTTTGATTGTTTCTATATCTTTGTTGTTTTTGATTATTGTAGGGGTAATGAGGTTAGAGGCAAGGAGAGAAAGAACAAAAATAAGGCAGGCAACATACTAGATCGGCGAATTGCTGATCCAGATGAACGAACAGCCGCACTTTGACAAAGCCAAGCAGAAACCTGGGAACATAAATGTTTGATCGGCGGATGAACCCGAGAACCATAGGTTTAAAAGTGCAGACCATAAGACATAAGCTATGGATGCCAATTCAGCAATACACCGTCGTAACACCGACCTGAGTTGCGTACCGTCGGTAAGTCACCGGTTTCTAGACAATGTGCTGAGCATGATTTCAAGAACTAAAAGGTAAGGCCGCGTATCACTAGATCAAACCGGTGATCACCGATAAGGATGTGGGTTCCACTTTAGAAACTCAATAAAAAATGGACCCACCTAGCCCCAATATCTGTTAGAGCTGTCCTAATCTGAAAAAAAATATTCCCTTAGGTTTCCTTTTATCCTTTTTCACCACTTTCCTACACCACTTTTCACCTTCCCAACAACCCACCTTTCCATATTCCGACAATTTCCTCTCTTCCATTTCCCACACATTTAGCTCACCATTAATCCTCCACATCCTCCTCAACGACCCCCATTACTATTTTCTCACCTATAAAACCCCTCACTCTCTCCACCGTTTCTCACTACACTCACATTCTTCTTCTCTACTACACAAGTTCAAAACTTTCCATTGTGAGCATTTCCAGGCTTCCAAAGTGAGTCTCTGCTAATTTTTTCTACAAGTGGTAATGTTTCGTAGACTCTTTTATTCTTTATTCAATGGTGTTTTGGCATCATATTTATGTAGTGATAACATACATTTTTTGTTGCCATTCCTTCCCCAATTTGATCCACGAATTGATGCTATATGTGATGTTATATTAAGTTTGTGGGATAATGATGGTTTATTTCTGAGATGGGTGTGGGGATTTTGTGATTGTTGTGTAGACTTAAAAGAGGGTGAAGTCTAAGTAACCCAAATGGCCTAAAATGTCATGTTTTTCCCTATGATAAATTTGGTGACGCCATTCTTAAGGGTAAATCATTGTTTCAGTCCTTTTTCATGTGTAGAATTGATGTTTAGTATGATGTGAGTGAGTGTGTGAATGGTGCCATTGATACTCAAGGAAATGTTTTGGGGATGATGAATATTGGCTATTCGCTGGTTGGGTCCGGTGAAACACCAAAGAAATGCCGGTGTGATCTGATAGTGGCTTCAGGCCACTAATCTGATCCCCTGTTACACCGGTAGTTTGTGGATTGGAACCGGTGACTCGCCGCTTTTTCTCCGGTGGCTGACATGTTTCCCCAGTTTATTATTACTCATTGGCGAGTCAGTAGAGGTCCATGGATCCCATCCTGTGGCTCACCGGTGCCCCGCCAGTGCTGCTTGTCCTTTGAAGATAATTTTTCCTCTTTGTTTCTCATCTCAATTTTAGTATACTATTTAGTTATTCTATTTCAATATATTATGGTTGCCACTAACCCTATACTGTACCGCTCTATAGAACGACTGAATAAGAAGAAAGAGTAACCATCCTATCATGCCTTGTAACCTCCTGCCTATAGTATGTGGTACACAACACATCCATAGACAAGACTTTGCAAGCCGTGCAACATATCCATAGACAAGACTCTACTTAGCACGGCTTGTAGACTCCCTGGAATACGACATGCTCTGATACCAAGTTTGTCACACCCCACGTTGGGAGGCATGACTTGCACCCGGTGCTCGTCTAGGACCTCAACTACTGAGCTGATAGAGCCTAAGCACCCCTGGTGCAGTGCTGACTCTAACTCTAGAATCAAGAAAACAACGGGCTAAATAGCGGCTGTAAATACAACCCCCGGCCGACAAGGCCTGTAGCCACCTGTGAAAATAAACAGCTAACCAGAGACAAACAACATAGGGAGTCCTATGCGGGCCGACAAGGCCACCATGATATCTAGTTATAACTGGAAAGCGAAATCAAATGCTAAACTGAGCTATGGCCAAACAGGCCACCAATCAACAGCTAAACAAGGCCCTACACGACCAATATCATCTAACCACGAGGAAGTAATGCAATCTACAAGCCTCTAAGAGTAATAACATGGTCGAGACAGGTCAAACCTACCCATACTATACGGACAAAGGAATAAACCTCTATCGGACAAGCTCGGAAGAAAGGAGATGATAAAGCTCTGTGCAGCTGCTTGAACTATAGGGACCTGCTCCTCGTCTATCTACACACTGCAGGCAAGTAATGCAGTTCCCCAAAAATGGGCATCATTGCGATGAGGGCATATTTATATGCCGTGATACTCAAATGTATAACTTTTTGTCTTGTTTGTCTAATAAATTGTGGCACATCTCATGTAAATTGTATGGAAGTGTGAATTTATGCTAACCAGCATGATTAGCGTTTTGTAGGAAAACATGCTTTTGTTGATGAAAAATGACATGTTAGGAGAAATCAGAAGGAACCAGACTCATTCGTTATTGGAAAATTTATCCCTAGTATAAATAGAACACTTAGGACATTTCAATAATTCGACTTGGTGGAGCAAAGAACGTGGGTTACAGGCAACATTGAGACGAAAATTCTAGGGTTCTTCTTCTATCTCTTCTTCAAATTATTGCTTGTATGATTAACACTTGTTTTAGGATGATTAATCCACAAATGATGGCTAATTCTCCTTCTTCTTTGAGGTTATGAACTTTGTTGTTTATATGTAATTATTGATTCTTTGGTTTATTTTCTCTTTTCTTCCATAGTTTGTTCTATTTAATTCTTATTCCTACATTAATGTCCAATGTTAGTGTAAATCCAAAGTCCGGTTTCACCGAGAGGGCACGAAGTTTGAAAGTTGTGAATTAATAGGATATGATCTGTTCTTTGTTTGGGAAAATTGGGAATTGTTTACCTTCGGGATAGAAATATGCCAGTCGTCTTAGTCATGTGTGGAACGGTTTATTGCTAGAACTTGAATTCCTTCTTATCCACAAAATGTGGGTGGAAGGTTCATGATTCTTAAGTTGGGTTAAATATAGAGTTTTAATCCATAGGCGTAGTTAAGACTAGCAACGGAGGGAAAAGATAAACCACTAAATTACTAGTTCGTGTCTTCACATGTTCTTCATAACCTCGACATGCTCTTAACCATTGTTTAGATTCAATAGTATAATTATTGGTAGTATAAAATTATATTCTCAAAAACAAGCTATTTTTCGTTACTCTTCATTTGTCTTCTTTTATCGTTATAGTAAATTGACGTTTGAAAGTTTTCACCCCGTATTCCTATTCTGTGGGTTACGACAATCCGGTTCTTCAGGCCACTTTATTACTTATGCGACCGTACGCCTGCGGGCTCATCAAGTTTTGGCGCCGTTCTTAGAATAGGCAATTGGTGAAACTTTTTCATTTTTACCTTGATTTTAAGTGTTGGTTACTATTTCAATATTTTAATTGTTGACAACTTGGTCTTAACTTTGTATTTTGCGAGAAAACAGATTCTGTTGAACACGGCAGAGACAAGGGTTCGTGGATCATCCTTAGAGCCGAACGACAATTTCATCGTCAACGGAGAGAAGCTCTAGGAGAAAGCTGCGGTTGCTGAGACAAACTATCATGGAGCAACCACAGAATCCACCAATAGTGCGGGCAGTTTTAGTGCCCGGAACTATGACCGGGCTGGTTGATGTGTAATCCCACAAGCTCGCAATGTTACTTCTAGCATTAGCAAACCCGAGCCGGGAGGAGGTTATTGAAACAAAATATGGTGCGATTCTTGCACACAGCGGGCGGTTACAGGTCTCCCTCACGAGGACCAGCAACAACATCTTGAGAATTTTCTGGAGATAGTGACTTTTCCATTATTTGGGTAATCAGCAGTTATGTCCAGCTTACACTTTCCCATTTTGGCTTACACTTTTCCCATTTTCACTTTTGGGAGATGCAAAGAGGTGGCTGAAAGCTGAGCCACCAAACTCTATCACCTCATGGGATGATCTCGCGAAAAGGTTCTTGATCCGATTCTTCCCCTCCGGTAAAACAGCAAGGCTTAGAAGTCAAATTCTGAGTTTTAAAAAGGGAAGGAGAGAATCTGTATCAAGCCTGGGAGAGGTTTAAATCGTTGTTGAGGGACTGTCCTCATCACCATCAGTCAAATGATGTGTTGGTGCACAC
>JACEIK010005022.1:109291-119733 GCA_018107945.1 Datura stramonium | reverse complement strand
TTTGTTATTGAATTTGATGAGTCTATTGTTAAATATGCTTGTGAAATTCTTAATCATGAGTAGCTAAATCATTAGCTAGAGGTGGGTGATGACGATGATTATTGATTAGAGTAGGAATTGCTAGAATTATAACAATGTTCAGCTAATTGTGAATCTATTAGATTCTCTACAATCAATAATTGAAGATCCAATTATTATCATATGGGTCTATGTTTCCTTACTTGATTGTTGCTTGAAAAAGAAGAATTAAGAAATTGGGAGAGAATCTAATAGTGGGTATGGTTGGGAGATTGTGAATTTGGGCTAGAAATAGTCAAAGTCATTCTCTTACTCCTAATTAATGGCTAATACCTAGAAATAGTGCAACTATTAATCCAAATCACATTAGGCTGAGCTGATTTAGTCTAGAGATTCGAAAGAACTCTAGCTAGAGGTATGAAATTGGATGAAAATCATGGAATATCTTTGTTCGACTAAGGTTATTCACAGTAGTTTAACTTGTGAGATGATCTAGTAAGACCTTATCTAATTAATCCATCATCTACACCCAACCTCTAGAATTTTCACATCATTGTTAACAACTTTGGTAAACCTTGCTATTTGAACTAAACCACTTTAGACTTGATAATCTCTTATATATTGATACTTCCCCCAATTAGTTCCCATTTATGTTTGTTTTGAGTGGTGCAATTTAAAGTCAACTTTATAATCGATACTAGTCACTATCATCCCCCAGTCCTCGTGGGATGCAACCCCGGCACTCATCCGAGTTACTTGTTTTTATACTTCGACCATGCATATTCTTTGAAAAAGAGGGTATGGTTTGAATTTTATAAAAAATGGCGCCGTTGCCGGGGACTGACGTATGATAATATCGTGATTGATTGTTAAGATTGAAATAGTTTTGCATCGTAGCTCCTTAAAGTGTGTTTACTGTGTTGTTAGGATTTCATAATCACATGAACCATCACTCCCAACCAGGGGATAGCTAGGTCAAAGGTAATATGGAACTTGAGGAAGACAATCCGGTAATGGTAGAAGTGGCGGGAGCTATTTTCCTACCACCTACTGTAGGGAATGCTATTTTTCATGTCACAAGCACTATGCTGCACTTATTACAAATGAAGGGGCTCTTTGGCGGAAAGCCAAGTGAACATGAGAATCGACATTCGAGAAACTTCTTGGAAATTTTCCAACCATTCAATATCACCAATATCAGTCAAGAGTCCATCAGGTTGAGACTCTTTCCCCTTTCATTGACAGGGGAGCCGACAATTTGGCTAGAAGAACTCCTACAAGTATGTATTACTTCATGTTAAGAGTTAACAGAAGCCTTTTTGGACTAATTTTTCCCTCCATCAAAGATGCTTCAGCTGAGGGATGATATTACAAATTTTAGCCAAGAACTCGGAGAGCCTTTACATGAGGCATGGTTGAGGTTTAAGAAGAAAGTTTCTCTTTGCCGAAACTATGGATTGCCAGATAGAGTACATCTACAAAGCTTCTATAGGGCCCTTGATTCAATTAACAAATCTGTTGCCAACAACTTAGCTAGTGGCTCTATCATGGACCAAACATATGGGATGACCAAAGCCCTCCTAGACAGAATGACAAAGACCAATAAGGCATGGAACATGAGAGAAACAAATGTGTCCACTCATGAAGTTAGCTCAAGTTCATTGGCAGCTGCGTTGAGGAAAAGGGATGAAGAGCAAGATGAGACTCTTGCTAAATGATGACCCAACTTGAATTGATGACAAAGCATGTAATGAGAGCAGGGCCAAAGGTGGTAAATGTCATAGGAATGCAAGGTCCCTCACAATATGAAAGTGAGACGTCACCACCAAGATATGAACAGGAATGCCAATATATGGGTAATCAGATGGGAGGTACGAGACCTAGGTTCCAAGGAGAAATCAAGGCCCATGGAGGCCAAGGGGTGACAATCAAGGGTGGACAAATCGTGAGCCATAGGGATGGCTGGAAAGGAATGACTGATGGGGAAATAGACAGAAAAACCATGACACTGATTGCTATCATTAGAGTTTGAAACCATACATTCCCCCTCCAAAAGGCCGGGAACCCCCACAATCAACCGGGTGTGAGTGACACGGGCAACTCCAAAATTGAAGAGATGCTATCAAGAGTTTTCAAAAACGCCGAGTCAACCGAGAGCGGGGTGACAGAGTTAAGAGAGGAGGTGTCTAACCTCGCCCAAATAGCAGTTTACATTTTTCCTCCATCAAGAATTTGGAGGCCCAAATGAATCACTTATCAACTCAAATGAATCCCCAGATGAAGGGAACACTACCTAGTGACACAATCCCAAATCCCAAGAAGGATGGTCAATGCATGGCCATTGTCACTAGGAGTGGCAAGGTGATTGTAGATGCCTTGGTGAAGCTGAGTAAGATTGATAACCAAAAACCAAGTGAAGAAGATGAAGGTGACAAAACACCAATGATTCCAGAAAATGAAGACAAGCTTGATGAGGAAAATGAGGGAAAGCATGATGGCGTCCTATCCCCCGATGATGATGAGGAGACAGGCCTACAAGCCCCAACTAATGACAAGGTTGATTGAAAAATTCCCCCTCAATATCCACAACGGCTGACCAAGAAATAGAAGGATTACCAGTTTAAAAAGTTTGTTGACATGTTCAGTAAGTTGTCCATAAATATTCCCTTAGTGGATACTTTGCTCCAGAAGCCCGGCTATGCAAAGTTTATGAAAGATTTACTAAAGAAGAAAAAAGTAGTGGATACCGGGTATGATGATAAAACTCACCATTGTAGTGCGGTAATGATTAGTAATCTTGCTCCAAAAAGGGAGGACCCAGAGCATTTACAATACCATGCACAATTTGGAGATGTGTGTTTCAAAAAGCTTTATGCAATCTGGGAGCTAGCATAAATTTGATGCCCCTGCTTATTTTCAATACATTGGGACTCGGAAACACCAAACCGACGTCAATGAGGTTGCTCATGGTAGATAGGTTAATAAAACGACCGGTAGAGGTGTTAGAAGATGTGCTAGTGAGAGTTGACAAGTTTATCTTACCAACTGACTTTGTTATCTTGGATTGTGACATGGATGAAGAGGTTCCCATTATTTTGGGCAGACCATTGTTTGCTACGGGAAGAGCTGTGGTGGATGTGGAGCTTGGAGAGTTGATATTTCGAGTCGGAAGTGAAGAAGTCACTTTTATAGTGTGTCCATCAGTTAGATGCCTCCCATATGCTAGGTGGTCAGAGTTTTTCAAATTGATGCGGAAGAAAAGGATTTAGAGGTGAAGGAGGCGGTGTTGGATGATGACCTGTTGGACTAAATTTGATGAGAGAAGGTCTCCGTCATGCAACGACGTTAACTATGGCGCTTCTTGGAAGGCAACCCAAGTTTGTAGTGAATTAATTCACATTTTTGTTGTTTGTGTCTTTGTAGGTTCTGGGAAATGAGGAACAAAGAGGGAACTAGACCATGAAGGAAGGAATGATGAAAGACCGGCGAGCCACCGGTGAAGGTAAGCACTAAACAGAAGGATGAGGGTTGAATTGAAATACTGACGGACCCATCGGCGAACTGCCGAATAGAATCCGTGTTTCGCTGGTTGATGGCCAACCGAAAACGGAACACCTGAAGCTCGGGCACATATGCAGCGGGTAATCTTCAGATCTCCACTTCAATCTGTAAACTGCCCATAAATCACCGGTAATGAAACAGATCAATGGGAAACTTACAGGGCGCTAGATAATAGTTCGGCGGACCACCAGTGTGATTTGGCGAACCATTGATGGACCACCGATCGAGGTATGAGGCTATTTCTATGTGAATTTAAAAGAGAGGGCCCACAAAATCCCAATGACCCAGTCAGCCCTATTTCTGCAAATATTCTCCTAACTTCCATTTCTCTACCATTTTTCCATTCCCTTTTTGTCTTTCCATTATCCAACATCCCCATTTCCCCGTACTCATCTATTCTAAACCTTTCCACTTTCCCACCTAGCCACCAACACGCAACCATTAACCTCTCCACCTTCTCCTCAACCTATTACACTTCCCTCTTTCACCTATAAAACTGCTTCCATAGTCCACTAATCCCCTCACATCAATCACGATTTCTTCCTATACTAATTATATCTTAAGGTGCTATTGCAAGTAACTTTGAGCTTTTTGGACGTCCAAGTGTGCAGGCACTCCTTCAATTCGATAAGAATTTTCTTGCCCTTGTTTTAATTTTCTCATTGGTGCTTTAAGGGTAATACTTTGTTCCCCTTCCTTGGTAAAATCTTGAATGTGTTATGCCTGATTGAATGGAATGGGGTTGTGCTTTTGCTTGTGGCATTTTGAAAAGGGTAAACTCTGAGTAACCCATTTGTTTAAAGCACGACGTTTTGCTCAATGATAGATCGGGTCATGCCATTTTGAAGGGCTAAACATCATGAACAAGGGTTTTAAGAGTGTCATGTTGACTTTAGTAAGATTGGAAGAGAGTGAGTGTTAGTGGTCGCGTATATGTGATAGTTTAATAAAAATTTGGGGACGATGGGGTCCGGCGTTCTACCAGTCAGATTTGGTGAATTTCCAATGACACGCTGGCACACTCTGAAACTTCGCTTCAGGCCAATAAGTGGAACCCACGTTATATCAGCAGTTCACAAATCCTAACAGACGTTACACCGATGTACCGCCGAAACAACTATCCGTTACCCAGTTGTCTGTAAAGCATCGTCGAGAAATGATCGGTCCATGAAATCATTTCGACGAACCGCCGATCTTCCACCGCTGTCAGTGGTTCTTTTAACGGAGTTTTTTATTCCCTCTTGTTCCTTAGTTCACCCTATTATTAGATTTCTTTTTCACTTTATTTTCTTTTTAGTTTTCTCTTTCACTAGCTCGCACTAACATCATTCTTGCAGCAAAAAAATCATGTCATCTTCCAGGAACACCGGCTTAGGAAAGGCCCCTACTTCTTCTGCTACCAAGGGCAAAGGCAAAGTAAAGATTACACGACCACAGGACAACACAAAGGAAGCCATCATTCTCTGTGTTCCGAACATGAAGGAACACTATGTCATCTTCCAAGGATGCTCGATCACATTGGAGAAGAGGTTTGACTTGGCTAGGTTAAAAGGTGATTTTCCTAACATCACCGTTCAATTCACCGACAGACAATGGCATGCATTTTCCAACCCTCTCCCATCCTACTACCCCAGCCTAGTCATAGAATTCTTTACCTCTTATCAGGCTAAGCATCAGGTGACTTGCCTCAACTGGGCGCTTCTCCCCCTCCACAATCCTCTCGGCCAAGTGGTCTCCATTAACTTATAGAGATGATGAACTCACATGAAAGACATCTTAAAAGACTGGCTAAGAGCCTCCCCGCACTCATTGCCAACACGGTAAAAAACAAACTCAAGTCATTATATGATACTGTGACCACGCTGTGCTAGAGGGTGGATGCAGTGGAAAGGGCAGTTACTTCCCTCCGAACAGAGGTATATTAGTGGAAGAATCGGACTTCGGTTGAAGTACCGGAAATGAGCGCATTGGATGTTGAATGGTCGCTCCTTCCTCAGTTCGGGGGCTAATTGATGACCTTTTTGAGGGGTTGAGTGATGATTTTGCTGGGCTAGGTGAAGCCAGCGGCAGCGGATACGGCGGTGAGGCAGATGCGAATGATGAAGAGAACTGACCCACTCAGGTAGTTTCTTGTCACTTTCCCTTTATGCATATCTACATTGGGGACAATGTATTTCTCTTAAGTGGGGGAGGGAGGAGCTCATTTTTTTTATATTCTTGTGAATTGTGGTTGAGATTTAGTGAATCCAGCCTTTGTCGGGCGTATTCTGTTTTGTTTAAAATGAAATGAATGATTTGGTTGAGTTTTCTTATTATGATTGATGAATAGTGACCTATAGGGGTCTTCATGTTGAATTGAAAGAAAAATTTTGAAAATTTTGAAGGAAATGACCCCAAAACCTTTTTTCTTTTCTTTTTCGCCATGGTAAATATTATTGTAGAAATTAAAACTCCGAGGGTTTTCTTTTGACCACGGTTCTTTCCCAAGGAGCATTCTTTTGTTTGTTGAACCGGGTTGGTATTTCCCGATGATAGATTGAGTGGTGACATTCTTAAGGGAACATTCCATGTTGTTTTGAGTCTTGTGTGAAGATGTTTTGAGAGGCACCACCAAATATTTTTATGGAACCTTTATATGAAGGCATGAAAATGGAAGATAATGAGCAAGGACGAAACCATAGCATAGCATTCTTTATTATACATTGTAAAGTCTTTGTTTGCCTTATGATGTTTGCCTGCTTTGATGTCCTAAAATTAAAAGTATTGTGGTGAGAATGACACTTGCGGACCCTTTAAGGGTGATACCTTGTGCGGTGAGGAATTGTCGATGAGTCTCATGTATGACTTCTCGTCTAGAACTTGCCCCAATTGTGATTCAAGGAGAAATTATAGACGTAGTTGTACTAAGGATATGATCTTAGGCTTTCCTTTGTTTAGAAACTTTATCCATATACCCTCCTTGAGCATTAACATTTGTCAACCAACGTTGAGCTTTAGACCCTTTCTTTGGCAACCATATTACAAGCCTTAAGAAGATTCTTGATACCCCTCTTTGGCACCCATTCTCCCTAAATGCTGGTGAAAAGATAGTGATGAAATGAGGCTTAAAGTCTAAGAAAAAGGGAGTGAGGCAAGAAATGAAAAATGAGGCAAAATCCTAAGTTTGTGGGTGTGTTGGGGAAAATAAGATTTTCAGTTTGAGGTAGCACCGTATTGTTGTCAAAATGCATAAAAGATAAATCGAAATGAGAAAATTAAAATTGTGTGAGCCGGTGCTTGCTCTTGAGGTGGTAAGGATAGTTATGAAAGAAAAGGGGTTATAAGGAGTGTTATTGAGAAACAAAAGTAAAAAACAATGAAAAAAGTTAACAAAGTGAAGTAGATGGAAGGATTTGATAGAAGGTATGTCCACCAAAAACATTAGGGAGGATTTAGTCACTACAACCAAATTCTTATCCTACCCTTAACCCGAGCCTACATCAGAACCCACAAGTCCTAAATGATCTTAAATGCAACTGCTCTACATTAGTGGCGAATTACAAGAAGGGCAAGCCTATGGGTCAAGAGTATGCATGAAGACTTCTTTTTGGAGAGTGAGTGTGATGATCTACCCAATACAATCCCTTGTGAGTGTTTAATGATTTCATGACAAAAAGAATAGGGATTATTAGTTCGGTGAGTGGCATCATCCCTTTGTGTGGACACAAGTGCATTTGAACACTAATTTGAGAATAGGGCATTAGTAGTATAAACTCTAAGGCAAGCTTTGAATGGACACTGATTATGATGGGAGATGCTATATGTGTTTCATGAATAAGTAATGTATTTGCTTTACTAGAGGGTTTCCCTCACTTGAGCCTTGTTGATGGAAAGTGGTAGCTGGTTGACATATCTTCACTGTCTTAGTCTTTTGGGGTATTTTTACCTCTCTTTTTGGTGAGTATAGTGAGCATCTTTGGTGTCATAGTGCAGGTGACTGGTGATAATCAATGTTATGCAGAAATGGCATGTTTTTCAATGATCGAGAATTGCATTACTTGAGGACAAGCAATGATTCAAGTTTGGGGGTTTGATGAGTTGGTAATTTACCAACTCATTAGACTCTAAAACTTGTGTTTTTTTGCATAGTTCTTGAGTAAATTATATAGATTTTATGCTCTTTTTGTCTTTGTTTTATCAGATGCCCAGATGTGTAGAAAGAGCAAAATTGGAGCAAAAAGAAGGAAATGAAAGCAAAGAAGCGCATCACCAATGAAAACCGACAAAACATCGGACGGAGGCTGATCAACACTGCTTCAAAGGAGAAAACTGCCATCAGAAAAAAATGAATCACAAACGGAGAGTCGCTGGATTAATCACCAAATCATTAGCAAAGTTTCTGGAATGAGGGACAAAACCTCGACGGTTCACGGAATGAGATGCACGAATCGTCGATTGTGCCACCGAAGTTGACTGGAATTTGTTAATGACCCAAAAATATGCATTCGGCGGTAAACGAGTATGAACTGGGGAATCATCGGTGTCCCACCAATGAAGAAGACTATGCTCAGGGGTAAAAGAGTCAACATGAAAAAAGAGGAAAGGGATACCCTACTTTCTACATATAGTCTAAGAGAAGTACAAAAGAGTAGTCAGCTTTCATTGTAATTTTCACTTTTTAGAACATTCCTTTTGCAGAGAATAGTATAAGATTGTAATTGGTGACTTGAGATTTATTCCTTTACTTCTTCTTCTTCTCAATAGTAAGTGACTACCATTGTTGAAGACCATTATTGTGAAATTGATTTTTCTACTTTTGTTATTGAATTTGATGAGTCTATTGTTAAATATGCTTGTGAAATTCTTAATCATGAGTAGCTAAATCATTAGCTAGAGGTGGGTGAWGAYGATGATTGTTGATTAGAGTAGGAATTGCTAGAATTATCTTAACAATGTTCAGCTAATTGTGAATCTATTAGATTCTCTCCAATCATTAATTGAAGATCCATTGATTTTCATATGGGTCTATGTTTCCTTACTTGTTTATTGCTTGAAAAAGAAGAATTAAGTATTGAGATAGAATCTAATAGTGGGTATGGTTGGGAGATTGTGAATTTGGCTAGAAATAGTCAAATTCATGCTCTTACTCCTAAATTAATGGTTAATAGCTAGAAATAGTGTAGCTATTAATCCAAATCACATTGTACTGAGCTGATTGAGTCTAGAGATTCAAAAGAACTCTAGCTAGAGGTACGAAATTAATTGAAAAGCATGGAATATATCTATTCTCCTAATGTTATTCACAGTAGTTGAACTTGTGAGATGATCTAGAAAGACCTTATCTAATTAATCCATCATCTCCACCCCACCTCTAGCATTTTCACATCATTGTTAACAACTTTGGTAAACCTTACTATTTGAACTAAACCACTTTAGACTTGATAATCTCTTACATATTGATACTTCCCCCAATTGGTTCCCATTTATGTTTGTTTTGAGTGGTGCAAACTAAAGTCAACTTTATAATCGACACTAGTCAGTATCATGCCCCAGTCCTCGTGGGATTCAACCTCGACACTCGTTCGGGTTACTTGTTTTGATACCCGACACAAAAGAGGGTATGGTTTGAATGTCATCACAGAAAAATTTTGGACAGTGCACACGACGACTTAGACCACGAGTCGTGGTCCTTGGTTACTATTCATCCAGTCCTTCATGGAGACTGACAGTTAGTTATTTTCTGCAAATTTAGTAAGGGATTTTCTGTATTTCCTATGATCTTAAGGCCTAAACTACGTCGTTTAAAGCTATGAATTATGAGTTTTAAGAGGGGTAAGTTCCTTTTATTCCATTCTTACTTATGCATGAAAAGTTAGAGAGCTTGAGAGGTGATTAAGCTTATTCTCCAAGGTTTTCCATCCAATTCTTCCTTGGGCAATAAGAGAAGTTATAGAATCAAATCCCTACAGGTATGTAGGGTTATGAATGGGTGAATCCGTTCACAACCATTCCAAATCTCTCTCTATATTAGGAAAATTCATATGTTGATTCTATAGGGTTTTAACCCAATGCACGAAATTTCTAATCCTCTACATGGGTATGATCTAAATGTGCTTCTTCTATTGATTTTGAATCATGGGCAACTTTTGTGTTTTTTTCCATTAAAATCATGCTTCAAGATTTATAAATTAAAATGCCCAACTATGAGAAATTCCTGAAAGTTTAGATTTATGATGAATATTCAAGTATGATGAGATATTATTGATGAAAATCATGTTTTAAAAGTTTCCCATGTTTATAATCATGTTTTCAAGTAAACTGAGTATTCTCAAGCATGTTAAAGTATTGGGCAATGCCCATATGTTCAAGTATGATTATGATTTTATGAATTAAGCTTACTGCATACTTTTGGAGCGAAGACTCCCAATTACTTTCAGCTTGTGGTATGGTTTGAAATAAAGTTTCTCATATATGATTTCATATTTGAGATGTATTTGATTACTAAGCTTCGTCAATAGACGATGGTGAGCTTCATTGAAAAACAATGGTGAGCATATGCATGTTTTTGGGAGTAGTGTCTAGCACCGAGTAGGCTAAGGGTCAATCACCCTATGCCTCAGAATTACGTGCCAATGTAGGTTATTAACTATATATATACACTACTTTGGGACCGCCCTTGTGAGCTATCCCCTTCCCCGATTGGGCCTCAATCTTGATATCGATATCATGTTATCGTCCTTAGCCCTAACAAGGATTTGGACGGCTCTACCCACTGGAGTATGATATTTCAGACCACGTAAGCTCTATCATGGTATGTCAAGTATATGACATGTCTGCCATTGTTCCTCATGATTTCAGTTACGCATGTTTATCACTCATGATAT
>JACEIK010005022.1:98750-109244 GCA_018107945.1 Datura stramonium | reverse complement strand
CCCAGTGTTTTGTTTTACTTATGATTATCAGATTTAAGCTTTGGGTGATTCGATTCAATTATGATGTTTTGTTATGTTCAGATCACGATTTTAGAAAATAGTATTCAAGCCCTACTCTTAGATTCTTGTTTGATCATGTTTTACGTTATGCATGTTTTAAATGATTCTACTTATTTAAGCGATTTTACTTACCTTTCATACTCGGTACATTCCACGTACTGACTCCATACTCTATACTGTATCATTTTATGATACAGGCTCTGCTCTTCAGAATCAGCCCCGCCACTAGCTAGCTTTTAGAGTTAGCATTAGTCCCAGTTGGTGAGTCCTCATCTATAGAGGGCCCCTCTTTTATTCAGTTATGTTTGATTATTTATAGTTTCAGGCTTAGAGAGTTAGTTCGGGTCTTTTCCCATCAACTCATCACACTTGGAGGCTTTTCAGACAATAGAATGTATTCTGCTTCAGACTAGTGTTGTATTTCTTGATTTTGCATTATGCTAGACTTCTGCTATGTTTATTATGTTAATTCTTCTGCTTGAATTGTTTGAGTTATATGTATGTTCATGCCATGGGTCCACTTGGGGTCCCTTGGGGCTCCTTGCCCTGTGTCTCGATCCAGGCCTATGTTTGGGTCGTGATAAACACCCTCCCGACTAGGGGTATACAGGTCGGGCACCATGTGTTCTTATATGGGGTACGTCAGTTATAAGAATCTCCCACTATTCCTCATGATTGATGCATGGCTATGTTATGTTCTGGCTCAAGTCATGTTTAGAAAAGGTTTTCTCTTATGATTATGATTATCACTAATTTATGAATGTTTTGAAAACCTTGAGCGCTTATATTTACATTATGATACTTACGCTATGACCATGTTGTTTTACTCTTATGAACTCTTATATATTTTTAACTATCCATTTTACTTACCTTGTATACTCGGTACATTCCAAGTATTGACCGCATACTCTATGTTGTGTCATTTCCTGATATAGGTCTGTGAGATCAGTCTCAGCCACATCTTTAGTCCTACTTCCTTCTCAGACCTGTCTAGCTAACATTGGTGAGTCCTCATCCTTCGAGGACATTTAGTATCTGTAGTTGGTATGTTTCTTTAACTTATAGACTTGTCGAGTTAGTTGGGGATGTTGTCCCATCAACACATCAGATATGCTAGAGGCTTTCAGACATTACATAGAAAATAGCTTGTCATGTATGATTCTATTCTAGCTTGATTTTTATGTAAACTTCCATTATTATGTATGTTGAACTTCCACCTTACTATGTTGAGCTTAGATGTTATATTCATGCCATGGGTCGACTTGGAGCCTCACGGGGTTTCTTGTCCCGTGTCTCACTTCGGGCCCTAGCTCGGGTCGTGACAAATTTGGTATAAGATCATTAGATTTTAAGTGTCTTAGGCTGTCTAAAAGCCTCATCAAGTAGAGTATTTTTCATAGGTGTGGAGCATGCCACACTTATGAAGAAGAGCCTACGAGACGTTAAGGAAATGTTCCATTCTTTCATGATCTATATTGTGCGATGAAATGTATCTCTATCCTTCTAAGTCATTCTATACACGTTTGCAGAATCATGCCTCCTCGCTGAGCTATCAGAAGAAGAAACTAGAATAGAAATGGCCACGAGAATGGCAATAGAGATGGGAGCCAACAGGCCCCACCAACCTATTAGGAGCATGTACCGAGCCGGTTTCCCACGCTGAGTTTAGGGCAGCCATAGGATGTTAGCTCAGCCCTTGACTGCCCAGTACAATCAGCAGGTGGTAACGCATGTCCCTAAGATCGGGAATGTGGCGACTGCAAGAGTTAGGGATTTTCTGAAGATGAACCCTCTGGAGTTTCTTGGGTCAAAGGTGGAGAAGGATCCACATGGGTTTATTGATGAGATTCTGAAGATCACCCAGATCATGGGGGTGATCGAAGAGGAGTGTGCCGATTTAGCCTCGTATCAGTTAAAAGGGGTTGCGCACATCTAGTTTAGGCAATGGAAGGATAGCATGGCAGTTGGAGCAGGCCCTATTGGTTGGGATTACTTTCATGTTACATTTCTGAATTGGTTCTTCTCTCATAAGATAAAGGATATTAAAGCAGCGGAGTTTGTGACCCTAAAGTAGGGTAACATGATATTCCAAGAGTATTCTTTGGAGTTTACTCGGTTGTCCAAGTATGCCCAAGAGCTAGTGGCAGATCAGAGAGCTCTGGTAAGAAGGTTTGTTCATGGAGTGGCAGACTACCTGTACAAGGATTGTAGGATTTCCATGCTTCATCAGGATATTAATTTTCCTCAGATGGTTTTGCACGCCCAGCAGATGGAGGCGGTGCATGTGAGAGAGACACACCAAGAGGGCTAGGAAAGACAGTGCTGGGTTCACTCAGTAGAGATTCAGTGGTGATGACCGCCCTCAGTTCCAGCAAAGGTCATCATCCCTGGCTCCATCATCAGCTAGTGACCTGTCCAGACTCAGATGTGATCAGAGAGAGAGCGCGTCACGCTCGAGGGGCCAGGGAAGCACAAAAGGAGATTGCAGTTTCCTAGCTTGTATGAAGTGTGTCACGAATCACCCAAGAAGGTGTTTAGTTGGCTTAGATGCTTTTTTTGAGTGTGGAAAACCCAGACACAGACTCAAGGATCGCCCTTTAGCCAGACTAGGTGATGGTGGAGCCCATATCCCAGTGGCTAGTTTAACAACTTCGGCAGCACGTCCCTTCCAACAGGGTACTACTAGCTCCAGTGGCGGCCAGTGCCAGAACAGGTTCTATGCTCTCTAGTCACGATAGGAGCAGGAAATTTCGCCTGATGTGGTGACTGGTATTACAAATATTCCAACTTAATGTATATACATTGTTCGATCCAGGGGGTACTTTGTCTTTTGTGACACCTTATGTTTCTAGTAGTTTTGGAGTCAGTTCCAAAATCTTATTAGAACCCTTTCTAGTCTCTAATCCAGTCGGTGATTCAGTTATAGCTAGACGGGTATATAAAAAATGCCCTGTCACAATCCTTCATCAAGTCACCTCAGCAGATTTAGTAGATTTATCCATGAACGATTTTGATGTTATCCTCGGCATGGATTGGTTATATGCATATTATGCTTTAGTCAATTGTAGAACCTATGCAGTAGAGTTCAGATTTCCGGGTGAGCCAGTCTTAGAATGGAAGTGTAGTTCTTTTGTGCCTGTAGGTCACTTCATTTCCTATCTTAAGGCCAAAGAGATGATTTATAAGGGTTGCATGTACTATCTTGTTAGGGTTAAGGATGCTACGTATGAAACCCCAACTATCCAGTCAGTCCTTGTAGTGTGTGAGTACCTAGAAGCGTTCCTATATGATTTACCGGGATTCCTTTCCGAGCGGGAGATTGATTTTGGTATTGACCTTCTTCCCGATACACAAACTATATCTATTCCTCTTTACAGAATGGCTCCAGCTGAGTTAAAAGAGTTGAAGGATTAGTTGAAAGAACTTTTAGACAAGGGTTTCATAAGACCAAGCAAATCCCCATGGGGTGCACCAGTTCTCTTTATCCGCAAGAAGGATGGTTCCCTTTGGATGTGCATTGATTATAGGCAATTGATCAAAGTTACTATCAACAACAGGTATCCTCTCCCCAGGATTGATGATTTTTTTGACCATCTTCAGGGTTCTAAGTGCTTTACAAACATAGACCTTAGGTCCGGATACCATCAACTCAGGGTTTGGGACTATGACATCCCAAAGACAGCCTTCAAGACTCGATATTGTCACTATGAGTTTGTATTATGTCTTTGGACTAACAAATGCTCCTGTAGCATTTATGGATATTGTGAACAGGGAGTTCAAGTAATACTTGGATTTGATCGTGATTGTGTTCATAGATGATATTCTCATATACTCTCGGAGCAAGGAGGAGCATGTCGCTCATTTGAGGGTGGTGCTACAGACTCTCAAGGATTGCCAATTATATTTTAATTTTAGAAAATGTGATTTTTGGTTGAATTCAGTGGCCTTTTTCAGTCATGTAGTGTTAAGTGAGGTTATACATATGGACCCTCAAAAGATAGAAATGGAGAAGAATTGGACTAGACCATTGAATCCTTCGGATATTAGGAGTTTATTGGGATTAGCTAGTTATTATTGCAGATTTGTTGAGGGATTTTCATCCATGGAAGCATCGTTGACCAAATTGACCAAAAAAAAGTGAAGTTTCAATATTCAGAGGCTTGTGAGAAGAGCTTCCAAGAGTTGAAGACTCGACTCACCTCAGCACACCAATGTTAACCCTACTCGAGGGTACCGATGGGTTTGCGGTATATTGCGATGCTTCGAGGATCAGCCTTGGTTGTGTATTGATGCAGCACGATATGGTTATAGCATATGCCTCCAGGCAGATGAAGGTTCATGAAAAGAACTACCCAACACATGATCTCGAATTTGTAGCGGTGGTATTTTCCTTGAAGATTTGGAGACACTACTTGTACGGGGTCCATGTGGATGTGTTTATGGACCAAAATATCCTATAGTACATGTTCACACAAAAGGATTTGAATTTGCATCAAAGAAGGTGGTTGGAGCTATTGAAGGACTATGATATGAGTGTCCTTTATCATCCGGGCAAGGCTAATGTGGTGGCAGACACTCTCATGTAGATGAGGAGGGGAAAAAGTTGGTAAAGGATGTGCACCAACTTGCACGACTAGGAGTTCGTCTGGTTAATTCGACGAATGTTGGTGTCATCGTTCAGAATGGATCAGAATCATCTTTGGTGACCGATGTTAAGTCTAGACAAGATGAGGATCCTACTTTGGTGAAGTTGAAATAAGCGGTTCAGAATTAGAAGGTCGAGGTTTTCTCCAAAAGGGGAGATGGTGTGCTTTGATATCAGGATCGTTTGTGTGTTCCGGATGTTGATGATTTGAGAGAACGGATGTTGCATGAGGCTCATGGTTCTAGATACTCTTTACATCCAGCTGCCACAAAGATGTACCATGACCTACGGGAAATATATTGGTGGAAGGCATGAAGAAGGACATAGCAGAATTTGTGGCTAAGTGTCCAAATTATCTACAGGTGAAGATTGAGCATCAAAGGCTTGGAGGTGTGCTTCAAGACATTAGTATCCCTACTTTGAAGTGGGTGGAGATCAATATGTACTTTATACAGGGTTTCCTCTCACTTGCCAATAGTATGACTCAATTTGGGTGGTTGTGGACAAGTTGACTAAGGCAACTCATTTCCTACTGGTCAAAACTACTGATTTGGTGGAGGATTATGCTAAGTTGTACATTCAGGAGTTAGTTCGATTGCATGGAGTGCCCTTGTCCATCATATCAGATAGAGGTACTCAGTTTACCTCCCAGTTTTGGAGATCATTTCAAAAGGGACTTGGTACTCAGGTCAAGCTTAGCACAACATTTCACCCGCAAACATATGATCGGGTTGAGAAGACCATTCAGAATCTTGAGGACATGTTGAGACAGTGTGTGATTGATTTGAAGGGTAGTTGGGATGATCATTTTCCTTTCATAGAATTTGCATATAACAACAACTACCATTCCAGCATTCAAATGGCTTCATTTGAGGCTCTCTATGGGCATAGATGTAGATCGCCTATTGGTTGGTTTGAGGTCGGTGAAGCTACATTGATAGGTCCAGATTCTGTCCATGAGTCTATGGAGAAAGTTAAGCTCATAAGGGATAGGTTGAGAACAACTCAGTGTCGCCAAAAGTCCTATGCGGATGTGAGGAGGAGAGAACTTGAGTTAGGAGTCAATGATTGGGTGTTTCTAAAGCGTCTCCCATGAAGGGAGTGATGAGATTCGGAAAGAAATGGAAACTTAGTCCCTATTATGTTGGCCCGTACGGGATCATGAGACATGTTGGGATGGTGACCTATGAGTTAGAGTTACCCTTAAAACTATCTTTAATTCATCCAAAATTCCATGTATCACTCTTAAAGAAGTGTTTGGGTGACCCAACTTTAGCTATTTCGGTGGAGACTGTATGAATGAAGGATAGTCTTAGTTACGAGAAGGTTCCGGTGGAAATATTGGATCGTCAGGTTTGAAAGCTAAGAAACAAGGAGGTAGCTTCAGTAAAGGTTTTGTGGAGGAATCAGCATGTTGAGGGAGCTACTTGGGAAGCCAAAGCATATATGATGGCTAAATACCCATATCTATTCCCTTCCGACTCTATTCCAGCTTGAGGTATCAGTTTTTGCCCTAATACTCCATTTAGTTCCATGTTCAGTTCATGTATCCCAGTCTCTTCCATGTCAATGATTGTATGTATGATTCATGAATTCAATTCAATCATGTAGATCAGTTCGGAGTCAAGTCACTCCGTCAGTTTTCAGTTTATATGATCAATATTTGAGTATGATGACTGCATTTCTCTTCTTTTCTATATTTTTTCCCACATTAGAGGATGAATGTTCCCAAGGGGGAGATATTTTAATGCCCCAAAAATCCTAAGATCAGACTCGGGAGTTGAAACAGATAAAATAGAAATTTCTGTCATCCCAGGACCCTTCAGGAGTACTACGAGTCGTTAAGTGACTCATGGGAAAGGTTTGAACTTGGTTGAAAATTTGGGATTTGAGTTGACTACGGGTGTGACCATGAGTCATGGTCAACACCAAGAGTCGTCTAGTGATCCGTGGTCAAGGGGCGTTTGGAGGATTGGAAATTTGGGCTGTATGGAAAATGACTTGGCCACCACGAGTCATGTAGTCCCTCGTGGTGACCCTCAGAAGGTAGGTGACCATTGTAAGTAACAAATGGAATTCCACGAGTCGTGGTCCATGGCACGAGACGTCCAGTCCCTCGTTGGGACTGGAAGTGTGTTTTTCCCTGCGAATTTATTAAGGGGTTTTCCATAATTCCTAAGTTTCGAAGGTCTATAATACATCATATTAAGCTTAGTTAGGATTGTTTTAAGGGGGTTTAGCTCATTCTGTATCACTCCTCTCCATTCATGCAAGACTAGTAGGTTCCTAGGGGTGATCAAGGCTAAAATCCATCTATTCTCCTTCAATTTCCTTAGGGCATTCAAGGAAGAGTATAAGATCAACATACCCAGGTATGTGAGGCTATGAACGAGAGTTCCTTTCACTTTCACGCTCAAAACTCTTCTCAATTTTCATGCATTTCAATTCAAGATTCATGTTTCATGATCTATGGGGTTTATTCCAATTCTTGTGAAATTCTCTATGATCTATCGATGGGTCAATCTCTTTCATGTCTTAAATCATGTTTTATGATCTATGAACAGAATTTATTATTATTTTGGTTTAATAAATTATATTTTCAAATTTTAATTAAATTATGGCCAATTATGTATGTTCTTATAAAAGTCAAGTTATGATTTCATTATGATCTTGATCTAAATTAACACAATTATGATTTATGCCTTATGATATGATTTCTCTCAAGTACTTATCATTGATTTATGAGATATCAAGTATATACATGTTTTACATGTATGCATGAATTTCATGATTTATGAATTTATGATTATGGCCGACTCACGGGCCTTATTTCATGGCTAGTTCACGTACTTCAAGCATGATTATGATTATTATGATTTAACTAGCCCATGAATCTCATGTATGTCTTCCCTATTATCATATGGGCACTATATATGTTTTGGGAGTAGCATTTAACACCGAGTAGACCCGGGGTCAAGCATACCCCAAGTCTCAAAACTAGGCACCAACGTAACCATGATGGGACCTCCCTTGAGGTTATCCCTTTTTGCCCGAATAGGCCATTCATGAGTGATATCACGCCTCTTTTCATGGTTCTACCCTTGGTAGGTACGAACACCCTCCCGACTAGGGGTTTACAGGTCAGGCTCCATGTGTGCTCATATGAGGTATGTCAGCTATAATAATCTCCCATTGTTCCTCATGATTTATGCATGGTTATGTTATGTTATCTTGGCTCAAGTTATGTTTAGAAAAGTCTTTCTCTTATGATTATGATTTTGATTGATTTACGAATGTTTGAAAACCTTGAGACCTTATGTTTACATTATTATACTTACGTTATGATTATGTTGTCCAACTCTTATGAACTCTTATGTATTTTTAATTGTCCGTTTAACTTGCATTGCATACTCGGTACATTCCAAGTACTGACCGCATAATCTATGATGTATCATTTCATGATACAGGTTTGAGATATCAGTCTCAACCGCATCTTTAGTCTTGCTTCTCTCTCAGACTTTCTCAGCTAGCATTGGTGAGTCCTCATCCTTCGAGGACATTTAGCATCTGTAGTTGTTAAGCTTTATTCAGTTTTAATTTGTCGAGTTAGTTGGGGATGTTGTCTTATCAACTCATCAGATATGCTAGAGGGTTTCAAACATTATGTAGAATTTAGCTTGTCATGTATGATTCTTTTCTAGCTTGATTTTTGTGCATACTTCCATTATTATGTATGTTGAACATCCACCATACTATGTTGAGCTTAGACGTTATGTTCATTCAATGGGTCGACTTGGAGCCTATCGGGGTTTCTTGTCATGTATCTCAATCTGGGCCCTAGCTCGAGTCGTGACACGGGCTTATAGGTGTCAGGTAGGTTTTATGTGTTTACTTGAGTTGAGTTTCTCCTCCTGCGATATCCGATATATCTTTGGATATCTAATCTGAGTCTTTTAGTTGTTTCTGCCTTTCATACTTGATAAATTATTGTACTAACATCCAGGTCGGGGTGCTGCATATATTCCTGCAAGTGTTGGTGGGCTTGTAAATCGAGTTCTTGGTTGCTGAGTGGAGTTCCAGCTAAGTCAATTGATATGTTGGTATTTGACGGCGCATTTGACACTTTTAACTATGAATTGAGGCAAGTTCTTGAGCAACTTTTGGTTATATTTTATTATTTTGCGTGTATTGTGTAGGAACATAAACCAAGGTAAAGAAATGAAGTGAAGCAAGATTAGATACCAACTTGATGGCCTATCTGACGGGCCGTCATAGTGTGATGAACTGTCACTCACATAGTCGGGCCAAAACATGAGTTGAACAAAAAGAAGTGAAAGTGACAATCCAGTTGACTAACCGTCACCTCTTCGACGGACCATCAAGTTCACCATCACCAAGATGAATATTTTATGACATACTGGATAAGGAGAGATGGACCGTCACTTCTTCTATGGACCATAAAGTTCACCATCACCAAGATGCGGATTTGATGACACATTGGATAAGGAGCGACCGCCCAAGTGACGGACCGTCACCTTGCTGATGGGTCGTCAACTTTAGCGTCACCGAGAAGTGGGACTCCAACTTTCAGTGTAATTTTGAATTATTCTAGACTATAAATAGCATCTTCTAGCTTTATTTTCATTATCAGACTGTTGATAGAAGAAAAGATCAATTTGTACATTACTTTTGAAATATTCTTGAAGAAATATTACGGAGTTATTACTAAGTTCTTCCAATTATAATCAAGATTTTATCTCTTATTTGTAAGTTAATTCTTCTTTGATGAATATGATTTCTATCATGAATACAATCATCATGTGTGGCTAAGTTCCATTACTGGGGTTGCGTGATTTATGGTAGAATGACATAATGATGGTGATTGATGCATGGATTAGTTTAATGTAACTGTTTGTATTATTAATTCTTTCGTTTTGAATGAATTCTAATGGTTCCAAATATTAGAACAATCCCTACATTTGACATGCTTGAGTAAGGTGTATAAATCTTGATAAAAAGGATTGGTAATAGGGATTAAAGGCGTTAACCTTTCACTAATGATTAATGATGTAATAAGATTAATCAACCTAGGTTAATTATTTTAACTCATTGAATATCACCCTTAGTTTGAGAAGATAAGAGTGATATCTGTATGAATAGGTTGCGAAACAGATGGATAGGATAATTGAGTTAACAACCTACACACATAGCATTAAATGAGTCCACTGCTATCTTTAAACAAATATCATTATGAAAACATGATGACCATAACCCTAGTTACTTTCTTCTTGAATTCAATAGTAATAAATTATAGTTGGCATTTCATGTACTTGACTGATAGTGAATTGAAACAAAATTCCCAAACACCAAGTTTTACGGAAATATTTGACTAAAAGCAAATACTCACATAAAGTTAGTCTTCACCATATTCCCTATGGGATTCGACCCCAACATGTTGGTTCTATATTTGAGATCGACCGCGTTATACTATTCAAGGCGTTAACCTTTGACTGATGATTAATGATGTAAAAAGATTAATCAACCTAGGTTAATTATTGTAAATCATTGATTATCACCCTTAGTTTGAGAATATAAGAGTGATACCTATCTGAATAGGTTAAGAAATAGTTGGATAGGATAATTGAGTTAACAACCTACACACATAACATTAAATGAGTCCACTGCTGTCTGATCTTGGGAATAATTGCATGCCCAAGTGCTACTTTTTAACTCAATTTAGTCTTGTTTATCTACTTATTTATATACATTTTTATGTGATTTTATATAAA
>JACEIK010005022.1:9303-64186 GCA_018107945.1 Datura stramonium | reverse complement strand
TAGAGGAATGGGTCCAGTCCCTGTGGGTTCGACATTCCGGTTCTTAAAAAGAGCCACTATATTACTTGCACGACCCGTACACTTGCGGGCTCATCATGGTCGTCTATAATAGGGACATGGGTCATCATAAAGGTTTGAAACCAACAAACCTACTTTCATTCTACAATGCCATCATACAACTATAAACAAACCAAAACAAAAACAAAAATAAACAAAAAATAATATGTAAAACAAAAATGCAAAACTAGTTCGAACCAAAAAATAACTAATGGCTTATCACAACTCAATTCCCCGGCAACGGCGCAATTTTTTCATAACGCTCAAATACACTCCTCATTATGAGAGAGCGTAAACGCTCATTGTACAAAATAAATATCTCAACGGATGTCGGAGTCGAATCCTACAGAAAATTTAGTTGATAATCCAAGAGTTATAAACTAATTCAAACTAGAATGCATAGTTGTTCAACATTTAAAAAGTAAAATTGAGGAAAATTAAGGGAAAAACACTATGTAATTCTAAATTATAAAATTGAGGAAAATTAAGGGAAAAACACTATGTATTCTAAATTAAAACTAAGTGGGGGAAATTCCAATTGTTGTAATTACAAGTGAGATGGCTAGGGATAAGCTATAGATGAGTTCACAACAAAATCGAGATTTTATTCAATGCCTTAGACTCAAAATTAGTATAGATAGCAGTGGATAATTCACATTCTTTTGTTTTTCAACCATAAGAATGTTTATGCTTTGGGTTTTCTTAAACCCCAAAGCCAAATCAAGTTATCAACCACACAAGCTTGAGGAAGGACTAGTTATTTCTAGCCTTGACCTTTAATGAAGTGAAAATGTGGGGCTCAACTATCTCTAGCTTAACCCCACACACTAACACTCCAATTCCTTACTAATATCTTCTCACCCAATTCTCACCTTTCTCTCTCAAGCAAAAGTAAGAAAATTAAAGCACAATTCATGTTTGCAAACCATTAATTTTAGCAATTAAACATGGGAGAAGATAATAGATCTATACTTGCAATAAGAATCCAAGAGAAATTTATCAAAACTCAATCAAATTAACAAACCCGCCATGGATATACCTCTAGCTAGAAAATTAGTTATGCATATTTAAAGATAGAGTGAAGATACCAAGGTGATTCCCCTCACGTTCATCACATTAGCTTCACAAATTTGCTATCACAAGCTCTTACAACAATGGTGAAATTCCCCCAAAATGGGTTAAAGAAAAAGAAGAAGAAAAGTTCTATCTAACTCTACAATTCTATGGTGAAAAGATTCTATCAAAAATTCTATGAAAAAGATGAAGTCTAGATAATTGAATGAGTGGTGTACAATCAAAGTTATGTAAATATCTGTACTTTCTTGTGTACAACTTTCCCCAAATACCCTAGAGGATTCTAGATGCTTTGGAGACCTTTCTAGAACTTTTTACCCTTCATTAGATGGCCTCACCTACGAAGCACCGGCGTTTAGCCGGTGCCAATCCGAGGAGCACCGGCTGTTCGCCCCACAAAACGGGCAAAGGGCCAGTGACCACTGGCGGTTCAACCGATGTTTAGTTGCTGCCAAACTGCCAACCGCTGATTGGGTCGCCGGTCTAGGCAGCAACTTCAACGTTTTGCCCGTGTTTCGCCATTCCGTGTCCGCATTTATCCGATTCAAAGAACGTCCTTGCACCTCTTGTTGAACTCAAATCTTCCATTATCTTTGACTCCTCTTCTTCATATGCTAACTCATCAAATTTCATCTCAAACTTTGTGTGTTTTGCTCGATTTCATGCTTTCTATACTCACGTGAGGTACCTATAAAGACAAACTGTTTGATCTTTTTTATGGAGTCCACCCAGTATTCATACTCCAGTGTAGCATGTGGTGGTATGAATTGGGGCCCATATAACACCCTAGAAATAGTGCGCTCGGATATATCAACATTGTAGCCTCGTACCATGACGCTCTCCAGCTTGGGCTGATCTCTCAATTATTGCCCCTTCTTTTCTTTCTGCTCCATGGTTGCCAAATAATTGGCGTAGAACTCCCTAACGATCTCTGAAGTGTATCAATCAGAGGCTCTATCCATCCAGTCGAACTCATAAAAGATGAATATCTGCTTCATCTCCTCCATCTTAGTCAGTGTATTGGTGAGGATCCGTGGTTTCTTCTTGAATACTCCGCCTAGGTTTGTTATTAGCGGTGAGAGAAATGCCCTGTTCATAAATCTCCTGGGCTCTTGGTACTATCTGCCGAGTGGTACAGTTCTCCCTAGGCAGAGTTTGCTCCTGCTCGGCATTTGCTGCCTCCTCCTCAAATCCGGACTCACTGTCTACATCACCGGGTTGGGCCTTCTCAGACACCTCTTCATCATTAGAGCTTCTTCCGGACTCTTGGACTCTCTCCTCAGCTCCCTCCTCAGGCTGGGGAGCACCAGCAGATGTGGAAGTGGCCACCACGTCCTGGGCTTTAACTTTCGCCCTAGTGGTTTGAGTCCCGTCAGTTTCAGATGTGTCGACCTAATATTCCTCCACTAAACCACTAGGTGAGTTTTCCGCTTGTTCAAATTCAGAGATCTCATCTATTAATGCCCTCCGAGCAGTTGCTTTGGATGCTTTTCTTTTGTGAGTCATTGTACTTGTGGAGAAAAAGGGTTAGAATTCCAAACCTGAGAAAAAGAAAGCAAGAAAAAGAGTCCTTTGTAATTTATCATGGGTCTACATTACAAGTCGTACCTCGGAGGTACAATTCGTACTGATACTCATAATGTCTCAAATTAATGTTATGCCTTTGAGGTACGACTCATACCACAAAGGTATAATTCGTACCACGAGTCGTATGAGGATGCCCCTTGAAAAAAAATGTTTTGTATTTTTCCATGACTTATGGTACGACCTATAAGTCCATTCCATGATTCATAGGAAGGATTGTACTGTCACCTTTGGACTTAACCCTTTTTAGAATCTTGGTATGATTGCAAGGTATAATTCGTAGCAAGATAATACGAGCCGTACTAGGTTTTGTACCTCTTAATTTTTTACATGTTTGGCTTGCGACAATCCCAATGAGCCATCCTACAAGTTGTAGTGTGAAAATACGAGTCATAGGAAGGCTTGTGAAGCCTATCCCTGCCTTATTTTCGATTTAGTTTGCAGGTGAATTTGATTTTGTGTTGGGTACTCAAAATTCCCCAAGTCTAGGCATGCATATCTTATTTTTTAACAATTACTCATTTCCTCCCCTTTTTTATCGCAACCTGTAACTCAAGTTTTAGCAAATCATGTGCAATTTTTAGCATGTTCAATTCCTACCCAATCACACATTTACTTTTTCAAATCACTGGTAATTGTCCTATTTGATTTTAGAGGACTCCCAGTGAATAAGAAAGTTTTTTCAGGCACAAAAAGTCTTTTTAGCCAATTCAAAGCATACAAAATTACTTGAATGATGCGCAACGCTACTTACTTCGACTGAAAATCAAGAACTAGGGTTAGAATTCGAATTTAACAGTGTTATCTGAGCAAAAAGCCTTCTCAATTGATCATGGACTTGAGTTATAGGTGTGAGGGAGTCGTGGGTACTTTTGTGAGTTTGATTTTGAGTGCGTGGGAGAAGGGTCTGATGGGTTTGAAGTTTAAATAGATTTTAGGGAAAATTTGAAAAATCTAGGCTGAGTTGGGTAATTTTAATATTTTTGATCCATCACGACTCGTATCATGAGTTGTAGGAAGGGCCTACGACACGTCCCTAGGACTCGTAACAAAGATGTTAAGAAATCTTATTTGTGGATATATGAGTACATTCTATGACTCGTACTGTGAGGGTACGACCCGCACTATGACTCGCAGGTCTCTCTTACTTTGAGGTCCATGCCTTGAATAATTCATAACCACAGTGAGTATTATGACTCGTATAACGAAGTTACAAGTCGTAGGACCAACTGTACCCTGAACTCATGCAATGGGATTCGTCTTTTCTTCTCACCACGACTCTTACTATGGTCTGTACAATCCTCTTACGAGTCATACTGAGAACTGTACTACCAGTCTGTTCAGCAATTCTTCTGCCACCTGTTTTTGTTTCTCCTGCACACTAGACACACATAAGTCAATAACTTGGTTGGCCTCCCAAGAAGCGCTTGATTTAACATCGCGACACATCGCAGGTGGTTTGGTTACTCAGAATTCACCAAACCACCACATGGGTTGCCTCCCAAGAAGCGCCAGATTTTATGTCGCAGTACAACGCAAGTATCTTGACTACTCACACTTCATCAAGGAACTCAGACTCATCCTCGATTGCTGAGACCACTCTGTACTCCTTTGGTTGCTTCATTAACTAGCAAACATTGGAGGTGACCTCTTCGTTATTGAGTCTGAATTTTAACTGGCCAACCTCAACATATACTAAAGTCCTTCCAGTGGCAAGGAATGGTCGCCCCAAAATGATGGGAACCTCAAAATCAACCTCGAAATCAAGGATCACGAAGTACGCTAGGATTATGAATCTATCCACTTTAACAAGAACATCAAATAGGATCCATGCAAGCTTCTTCACAGTTCGGTTGGCCATCAACAGCTGCATGGTAGTTGGTGTGGGGGATCCCAATTCCAGCTGCTTAAACAAAGCTAACGAAATTAGATTGATGCTTGCTCCCAAGTTGCAGAGTGCCCTTGTGAACTCAACATCACCAATTGTACATGGAATGGTGAAGGCATGTGGATCCTCCTTCTTCTAGGCAAGGACCCATAAGGCAATTGTGCTACAATGATGCACGTTATCCACAGACTCATAGCTCACGTACCTTTTCTTAGTAACAAGGTCCTTCATAAACTTTGCATATCTTGGCATCTATTCCAACTCCTCGACCAATGGTATGATCACAGATAATTATTTTAGCATTGATAGGAATTTCTGAATCTTACCATTCTCCGCCTTCTTCTTCATTCATTGAGGGAACAGTGGCAGTGGTCGTGGAATAGCCTTGTAAATATGTGTTTCTCCTTGCTTCTCTCCTTGTTCAGCCTCAGGCCCCTTTTCAACAACTAGATCCTCAGTCAACTTAGCATCCTCGAGATACTCATTCTCAGCAACCACTTCCTTTGAAACTCAACTACATTCGGCAGAGGGGGATAAACCGTGGTCTTTCCACTCCTAGTCATCATAAACATGCAGTGACCATTATTCTTCAAATTTTGGACTGTGTTGCTAGGCAGTGTACCCTTTTCCCTAGGGTTCATAGCTGCTGATAGTTGCCCTATCTGTTGTTCAATCTGCTTGATAGTCATAACATGTGACTCAACTCTCTATCCCATGCTCAATAGATCACCACGGATATCTTTCAACTGATCATCTGTGGATCTAACCTTCTTTAGCATCTTATCCATCATGCTCTCCAACTTTGACTGTACAACATCCCCTCACATGCATTTGGAGGCACATATAATCCTTCTCAATCATTACGGTAACCGTTATTCCTTCTCCATTCTTACTCGCGCTCATGACCTCAGCTTTTGTCTCTGTACCCATTTCGGTTTTAATTGTCTCTATATTGGTTCCAACCTTTGTTTTCAAAACCTTGATTCCAAGTGTCTTGTCTAGAACCTTTGGCGTTGGCTCGGAAACCTGCCACCTGGTTGTCCAAGAAGTTTGCCTCTTCCTCGAAATCTGAGTGCTCAGGCCCTAGTTCCTACCCTTGTGTCCCTACTGCATTAACTTTTCTAGATCCAGCGTGTCCATGATATGTTTCATGAGAAAGTCTAATGATGTGTGCATATGAGCCAATTCCTGGTCACGTTCTTCCTCCTTCCTTCATTGGTCTACAGTCAAACCAACAACATATGTACCAGCCGCCGCTTCTGCTTCCCAGGTGTGCCATGCTCTATTTGTTTTGGTCACTCTATCTAGAATAGTGGCAGTTTGCTCCCAGGTGTGGCTCATCAATGCTCCTCCTGCCACTGTGTCAGCTACAACTTTAGAACTATTATTCAGTGATCTATGGAAATCTCCAACAAATTGTCATCAGGAATTTTGCGGTTTGGGCACTTGGTCAGCTTCTTCTTGAATCTTAACCAGGTTTTATGAAATGCCTCAGTCTTCAGTTGTCGGAATTTGTATATTTCATCCTTAAGATGCAACATCCTGGAGGGTGGAAAGAAACTCTATAGAAAAGCCTTTTTCTCCCTCCAGTTGGTAATGGAGTCATTGGGCAACTCTGATAACCATAAAGTGGCCTCCCCAGACAGAGATAAGGGGAAGAGTCTTAGCCTTATTGCGTCTTGGCTGACTCCGAGCAACCTGTACACCTTGTATATTCCAACAAAGTTCATTTAGTGCAGGTTGGCTCATCAGCTACGTGACCACTAAACATCCCCTTCATGTTCAATAATTGGATCATGGTGCTAGTGATATCAAAATTTTCCCCAACAGGTCTCATGAGTGATTTTAAACTAACCATTATCAATATGTTCCAAATTAACTTTCCTGCGACCGCAGCTCAAGTCATACAATGACCATAAAAATCAAGGCTTTGTTGTAATTCTATTTTTCTAATCTCTATTTCTCTAGGTTCAAGCAAGTAAAGAATTCGAACAAGTCCTAACATTGCGCACCATTAAGAAACGTTTAAATATGAAGAGAATACAATACAAATATTTAGCATTGATTTTGAATCACTTTTGTGTAACTCTATTTTGTTAATCTACCATGGTTCCCACAACCCTAGTTGTGGAGTGTTTAGCCTCTTATAATTGCAAGATTGTTATTAGAATTCATGGACAAACACATAATTAAATACTTACAACAATAATTAGAAGAAAACCTACTTTGAATATCAATGAACAAACTCAAGAACAATTGATGAAATCAAGTGTTGATCCTAAGAATTGCGCTCCAAAACTTGATAATAATTCACAACAAAAACTTTTCACACGTATACTACTTTCTCTATATCTGTTCTCACTAAAATAAAATATAAAAAGTATTTATACAGACATCAGAAGTCTTTTCCAAAGGAGGGAATTTTTCATATCTGGCACCGTCTTGACTCATGATTGATCATACGATCCGTAACATAATTGTACAGGTCATACCTACCTCTCATACATCCCTTGGCTGCTACAGATTTGACTAAGTGTTGGCCTCTAGTACGACTCGTACCATTGTCCTACGAGTCGTACAATCCATCCGTGACTTGGCCCTGAGAACTTTGACTTCCTCTGAAGTTTTCTACAAGTGTTGTGGTGTAATGCCTCGGAAACTCAAAGACTAGCCTCGGGACTTAAATCAGAGAAAACTTGAAATTTGCACCAGGTCACCGACCGAGTCGTTCTGTGACCTGTGGGGAGTGACCACGATTTGTTAAGTGACTCGTGGTGAGGCCTGGGAGTTTAGTTTGAAATTTGGTGTTTGGGTGACCACGGGTGTAACCACGAGTCATGGTCAATCCCCACGAGTCGTCATATGGCCCGTGGTCAAGGATAATTTATAACTGGGAAATATTCCGTATTGTACCCAACGGGTCCTCACCATGACTCGTTTGGGACACCACGAGTCGTGGTGTAACCCGTGGGGACTCCTGGGAGTTTTGGGGAAGTGTGGTCCATGAGATAACGACGACTCGTTAGGTCCCTCGTGGTGACCAGAAGTGTATTACAGGCAGTGCACTTCACGAGTGTGACCACAACCCGTTAGGTTACCCGTGAGGACTGACAAGCAGTTTTTCCCTGCGAGTTTTCAAGGGTCTTTCAGTAATTTCCTACCCTACAAAAATTGAACTATGTCGTTGTGAACATCATTTCAGACTTATTAGTGGGGTTAAACTATTTTCATTCCTTATTCGCCACTCAGACCTTCAGAGAACATACTATAGAACTTCTCTCTGAGTTTTCCAGAGCAAGAGCTAGGGCAATCTTTTCTCCTCAATTTCTCAAGAAATTCTTCGGGCTTTTTCACTAGGTATGTGGGAATTCAACAAAAAAATAGTTCTTCCCTTGTGTCCCCAAATTCCTTCCTATTTCTCTCTATTAGTGGTAGTCTTGAAATTACTGAATGTCAAGAAATTGTTAGTCATACTTCATCTAAATCATGTGAAATATTATACCATGTTAATATTAGATATTTCCTCCAGTTTGTGATTGAAATGATGTTAAATTTTGTGAAGTGAAATTTAGCCCTATTTCCCGAATTAGAAAATCTCGAATTTGCATTAGTGCTTGAATATCGAATTTTAGTTTGATTTTATCAGTGTTGGGAACTCCCTTGTTGTTAGTAGCATTGAATCTCAATCAGACTATTGTCAATTCAGCTTTAGTAAGAATTTTAAAATTCTCAATACCAGTCAGAAAATGTCAACTGATCAGTTTAACTACAGAATTTCCCGAGGTGTTAGTAATACCCCCCATTATCAGAATCAGATTCAGAATTAAGATTTATTGGTCCACTAGGCGGTCATGACACTTAGATATATAGTTCTTACTAGCCTTAGGACCCTAGCTTCAGATTTTAGTTTGTTCTGTAGAAGATTATGATGCTTCCAGATAAGCAGTTCTGACCAGTCTTAGAACCCAGTTTTCGAATCTGGTCCGATAAGACTCTCAGGGTGTTTTTAGATATGAAAACCTGACTAGTCTTGGGACCCAGTTTCGAGCTATCAACCTAATATTCAGTCTAGGACTATCCAGTGGGAGTAGGACTTAGCACCGAGCGGATCGGGGTTCCATTGCACCCAGGTTCCCAGAACTACGTTGCCAGCATAGGTTACAATATTTATTAGCCTGATTGGCCCCAGACTCTTGTGATCACCTAGTTCATGCCTTTATACCCTGACAAGGTATATTGGGTCCTACCGATGGGGTATATACATCGGACTCCACATCTAGCTCACGTGGTTACATATCGATTAGAGACTCTCCCACTAGTCAGTTCAGTCCAGTTTCAGTCCAGTATTCCAGACTTAGAACATTCTTTGACCATCAGACAGGGCCTTTTAGACCATCTCAGTGTTTCAGTTATTCAGTTTAGTAGCTTTATTTGGTCATTGAATGTCTTTTTAGTTCAACACTTTCTTTTATTTATCCCATTGTGTTATGTTTCTCTCACTTACTCAGTACATTTAAAGTACTGACGCATACTTTTATGTTGTATCATTTTATGATATAGTTGCAGGATCTCAGTCTCAGCTTCATTAGCCGACCTCTCATCAAAGTCCTCAGCTATTCTAGTTGGTGAGTCCTTATTCTTCGAGGACGGAGATTTATTTAATTCATCTATATTTTTATTTTCTTCTATTTAAATTTGGAGTTAGCTTGGGGTTTGTTCCAGCAACTCATTAGTCATAGTGGCTTTCAAACTCAGATTGGTATTGCAGACTTATAGTGTTGTTATAATATTTTCAAATACTATGTACCTGCTTTATTGCTTTCGAGTATTTATCTTTTCTCTTTAAACTTCCATTGTATGTATTTTTATATTACCTAGAATGCCAGTGTATGATAGACCAGGGGTTGACTTGGGGTCACTTGTGACTTCAAGTACCACATTTCGTTCAGGGTGTAAACTCAGGATGTGGCATGTGGTACGCCTCGTGCCTTCCTCCTATGACTCGTACTTTCTTGTTGCATCTGGAGTTCTGCCAAGTTTTTAAGAATCACTGAAGCTCCCCATGGGTCATGGAACGGGTCGTAAGTAGTTGTTACGATCTGTGGGTTCCACTTGTACCCTGACTTGTGCAATTTTCTATGAAGATTTTCACGACTCCAGTTATGGCTTGTACCATCTTGGTACAGCTCATACTGAGAGTCATACTTTGCCTTCACCTTATTTAAGCCTTTCGAGTTTTTCCACGAGTCTCAGTACAACTTGTACAATTAAGGTACGACTCGTATTGAGATTTGTACTTGGCTAATTTTGTGCACTTTTACACATCTTTTGCACATTTTTTCTCCAACACCTATTTCCCCTAAAAATAAAGTAAAAGCACCTCATATCCATATAAACATACCTAAATCCATGCTATTTTCTCAGTTTTAAGCATCGAAAGTGCTGTAATCTCACAACACATAAGGGATTCTAATGTATTGTGGCATACCTCCAGGCCTCTGATGCTCCACTTTCACTTGCTGACAGTTCAGACACTTAGCCACAAACTTTGTTATGTACTTCTTCATGCCATTCCACCAATAGACTTGCCGTAGGTCACGGTACATCTTAGTGGCACCTGGATATATAGAATATCGAAAACCATGAGCCTCATGCAACATCCATTCTCTGAAATGATCGACATCTATAACACATAAATGACCCTGATATCGAAGTACACCTTCTCCCTCTTGGTACAAGACCTTCACCTTCTGATTTTGAACCGCTTCTTTCAACATCACTAAAATAGGATCCTCATCTTGCCTAGCCTTTACCTCAATCACCAAATAAGATTCTGAATCATTTTGAACAATGACACCACATTCTGTTGAATCCACAAGGTGAACCCCTAATCGTGCAAGCCGATGCACATCCTTCACCAACTCTTTCCTTCCATCTTCCACATAAGAAACACTCTCCATGGACAGCCTCTAATGGAATCCACCACTACATTGGCCTTACCTGGATGATAAAGGACACTCATATCATAGTCCTTGAGCAGCTCTAACTATCTTCTTTGTTGCAAATTCAAATCCTTCTGGGTGAATACATACTATAGGCTCTTGTGGTCCGTAAACACATCCACATGGACCCCATACAAGTAGTGTCTCCAAATCTTCAATGTAAACACCACCGCTGCTAATTCTAGATCATGCGTCGGGTAATTCTTCTCATGAGTCTTAAGTTGTCTAGAGGCATACACAATAACCTTTCCATGACATATCAACACACATCCAAGACCAATCCTAGAGGCATCACAATACACAACAAATCCATCCATGCTCTAGGGTAGGGTCAATACTAGGGCAGAAGTAAGTCGAGTCTTTAGCTCCTGAAAACTCTTCTCATAGGCATCCGACCACTGGAATTTGACTTTCTTCTAGGTCAACTTAGTCAACGATGCTGCAATGGATGAAATCCTTCAACAAACCTCCTATAATAGCCAGCTAAACCCAAGAAACTCGTGATATCCGAAGGGTTAACTGGTCTAGGTCAATTCTTCACAGTTTCTATCTTTTGAGAGTCCACATGCACACCCTCGCTTAACACCACATTGCCCAAAAATGCTACTGAATCCAACCAAAACTCACACTTTTTGAATTTAGCAAACAACTAGCGATCCTTGAGGGTCTGTAGCACCACCCTCAAATAAGCGGCATGCTCCTCCTCGCTCCAAGAGTATATAAGAATGTTGTCTATGAAGACAATCATGAACATATCCAAATATGACTTGAACATCTTGTTCATCAAATCCATAAAAGTTATAGGAGCATTTGTTAGTCCAAAAGACATAATTCCTGATGTGTTGTGGGTTTACAACACTTTTGACACTTAAAACTGAGGAAATAAGCATGGAATTAGGTGTATTTATATGGATATGATGCACTTGTACTTTGTTTTTAGGGAAACTAGGTGTTGGAGTTGAAATGTGCAAAAGAAGGGCAAAAGGCAGAAAAAGGCTAAATACGGATCTCAGTATGAGCCATACCTTCCTAGTACGAGCCGTACTAAGAGTCTTGGAAAAGTAAAGACAAGGTGTTTGAGGCAAAAGGCACAGTACGAATTATTGTACGAGTCATATCATAGCAATCGTGATAAAGACTAGAAGGTGAAGTATAGGACAAGTCTCCAGGTACGGATAGTAACCACGGATCGTGATATCTACCTAAGACCTATACTAAGGAGCTATGGTGAACTCTAGAATAAGTGAAGAATGGTAGATCTCAATGTATGATTGGAAGTCACGAGTCGTAGGATGAAGGTACGAGTCGTACCAAGCCACTCGTGAAAGTAAACAAAGGATGCCAGAAGTTGCAAGTTCAGACCATGACCAGATTGTACAACTCATAGGTTCATGGTATGAGTCATATCATATTCCAACACCTTAGCAAAAATCAAAAGAAGCTAGCCAATATACAAGTGAAGGTACGGCCCGTACAATCATGTTATGGGTCGTAGGTGAAGGCGGCGATAGTTTTAGTAGTTTCCCTGTTAATTTAGGAAAAGTTTTTAATTATTTGTATAAATACTTTTCTAGGTTATTTTTGTTAAAGAAAGTAATATTTGGAGAGATACGATTAGAGAGACCGATTGTAGAGAGTTTTGAGTATTGAAGAACTACTTTTGGGATTTTCTTGAGTTGATTCTTCCACTGTTCTTGACTGGTTCTTCATTAATTCTTGAAATAATCAAGTGGGTTTTCTTCCAATCATCCTTGTAAGTTCTAAATTATGTGTTTGAATATGAATACTTATAATTCTCTTACAATCATGAGAGACTAAAACCTCCACAGCTAGGGTTGTGGGGAACCAAGGTGAATTGACAAACTAAGGTTGCACAAAGTGATTCTAAACCAATGCTAAATACTTGTATTGTATTCTCTTCTTCTTTAATATTTCTTATTAGAGCGCAACATTAGGACTTTCCCGAATTCTTTACTTGCTTGAACTTAGAAAAGTAGAGATTAGGAAAAGAGAATTACAACAAAGCCTTGATATTTATGGGTCATTGTATGACATGATCTGCGATCGCAGTATAGTTAATTTGGGACAAATTGATAACGGTTGAAGTGAAATCACTCATGAGACCTAACCTGGTGATTGAGTATAGTCATCTAATAGGGATGAACCAGTCATTTGGATGAACCCTAGTTATTAGTTTTACAAGTAAGTAGTGGGATAGATCACAAGTGTAAAACCCGAAGTAGTTATGAATCCATGGGGAACACTTACCCTAGTTATTTGCATAATCTTGATAAACAACAATCAATTCTCAACGTTGTCATATAATTTCCTTTACAAAACCCCCATTTTGGAGATAACACACTTAAAAGTTTAAATATGAGCGTTATTCTATATCTTGACCATATTCTCTGTAGGATCGACTCCAACCTTTGTTGGGTTATATATTGACAACGTCTTCGTCATACTTTTACAGGAGTGTGATTTGAGAGTTATCAACTAAAAACTCATAGTGACCATACCAGGTCCAGAAAGCTGTCTTCGGGATGTCACTCTCCCTAACTCTAAGCTATTGATAGCCAGATCTAAGGTATATCTTTTAGAAGCACTTAGTACCCTGAAGTTGGTCAAACAAGTCATCGATTCTAGGGAGGGGATACTTGTTCTTGATTGTAACCTTGTTCAACTGTCGATAGTCAATGCACTTATGAAGAGACCCATCTTTCTTTCAAACAAAGAGAACTGGTGCACCCCATGGGGACTTGCTAGGTCTGACGAAACCCTTATCCAAGAGATCCTTCAACTATTCTTTCAACTTCTTTAGCTTAGTTAGAGCCATTCTGTAAGGAGGAATGGATATAGACTTCGTATTGGGAAGAAGGTCAATACCAAAATCAATCTCCCGCTCGGGAGGGACTCCTGGTAGATCATCTGGGAAATTATCTTTTTGTCCTTAAGGTGAGAAACAAAGCGACCGACAGGTACATCTAAACTACCCTTCCATTCTAGGACTGACTCACCCAAGAATTGGAACTCTACCATTCGGGTTCTACAATTCACTGAGGCATAACATTCATGCAACCAATCCATGCCAAAGATAACATCGAAATCAGTCATGTCTAACGCTACTAAATTGGCTGAAGTGAATTTTTGAAGGACCGTGACAAGGCAATTTCTGTATACCCATCGAGCTATAACTAAGTCACTGACTAGAGTAGAGACTAAGAAGGATTCTAATAAGATTTTGAGACTAACTCTAAAACTAATAGCAACATAAGTCATCATAAAAGATAAAGTAACCCCTGGATCTAACAATGCATATACATCAAGATGAAATAATGTAACATAACAGTGATCACATCTGGAGAGAGCTCCTACTCCTGACGAGATGAGAGGGAAAAAACCTATTCTAACGCTGATCACCACCTGCACTGGTGGATGCACCCTGCTGAGCTAAGTGTGCTGGTGGAGTTGATGAACTGGTGGCTGGGTCTTCCCCTCTGATCACGCCTAGATCTGGATGGCACACAGACTGATGATGGAACTGGGGCTGATGATCTCTAGTGGGACTGCTGACGATGTCCGCCACTGGGCTTCTGCTGAGAAAACTCGAAGCTTCCTTTCATGGACCTCTTGGCCTCTCTCTCCTTTTTATGCATCTGATCCTCCTCTATTTGTTGGGAATATATCCGTAGATTGAGGACCAAAGATATTGCGTCTGTCAAATAACTAATTGAGAGAAGTCTAGACATTGTTAAGCATTGTAGTACTACACTCCTTGACCAGCGAATCAGACATTCCATACACAAATCTGTTCATACGAGCTTTCTAATCTACAACCATCTCTGGCACATACTTGGACAATTGGGTGAACTCCAAGGTATACTTTGCACACATATTATACTACCTCAAGTTGATGAATTCTGCCGCCTTTGCTTCCCTCAACTCCCTAGGGAAGAATCTGTCTAAGAAGGCAATCATGAACTCCTCCTAGCTCACGAAAACTATGCCCACTGCTAATCTATCGTCCCTCTACCGATGCAGGTACCAAATATAAGCAACCCCCTTCAACCGATAGGAGGCTAAGTCTGCGCTCTCCTCACCTATCACTCCTATAATCTGGGTGATCTTCTCTAGAAAATCATGCAGATCCTCATCTACTCTTGACCTAAGGAACTCAGGAAGATTCATCCTAAGAAAGTCTCGAACTTGAGTCGCGATGCGTTCGTTCGAGGACATGGGCCACCATCTCGCTCGGGTTAACCCGGGCAAGCCAAAGACCTGCTCCAACATTCTAAATTCTCGTTTAAACTGGGCAGGAGACCTGTTTGTGCAAAGGACCTGCTGGTGCAGTGGGGTCACAGGTCTATCTTTATTGCCATCTTCTTGTCCATTTCCATTTTTGTTCCTTCTACCATTTACTTGACAAGGGCATGATTCTCGAAATGCGTATAGCACGATTTAGAAGGATAGAGAGGTACTTCTTTATTAATGATATAGATTATAAAGAAGGGAAATTTAGAACGTTTTGCAGCCTCTTTCCTATAAGTGTGGTGCACTTACACCCACGGAAAAGACTCTACTCAATGCAGCTTTCGCATCCTAGGACATTCTAAATTTTTCTCAATACCAAGTTTATCATGATCCAAACATAACCTTAATTACGACACGAAACCTGAACCACGAATGGCTCCAAGTCGACCCATGACATGAACATAGCGGCTAAAGAGCATACATTAACAAAAATTGATAAACTAGATATGAATAAGCAGAAGTATACATAGATAACAATCATAAATAGAGCCAACACCTATAAGCTAAGATTCTACATATTGTCTTAAAGACTCTAACATAACTAAAGAGCCGTTGGAATAACATCCCTAACTAGCTCACGTAAAAGTAAAAATAAAAGTAACATAACTCAACAATCTGAAGGTCCTCAAAGGACGGGGACTCACCAACAAGAGAACTGGACTAAGCTTTGGAGACTCGGATAACAATGGGCCGAGTCTCTGAGCATCTAAACCTATATGAAGAAATACAACATAAGTATGCGGTCAGTACTTGAAATGTACTAAGTATGCAAGGTAAGTAAAATAGGTCGAGTAAGTATTAAAATCATACTCATAACATAAATCATAAAATCATGAGGGTAAAGGATGCATGCTAATATTTGAAACATGAATAGTCATAAACCGAATTTTTATATCTTAATAGAATGATCCAATGTTGAAAATAGAATCATAAGGCTTTCCATAACTAAAATCATATGTAAAAGCTTATTAACTGAATATTGGGTCAAAACTTCTGAAAACATAATATCATATGTCATAAAACATGCATAACTGAATCAAGGAGGAACAATAAGAGACTCATCTTTTAACCAACACCATAACGATAAAGCTTACGTGATCCCAACTAGTACATTCAAGTGGGCAGAGCGTCCAAACCTTGTCAGGGATAAGGACGCTACGCTAATATCGATACGTTGAATCCCCTGTGGGTAGGGTAAACTCACAAGGTAGGTCCCAATGTAAATATATATAAACCTACATTGGCACGTAGTTTTGAGATCGGGGAACCTTGGAACCCAAGCCTACTCGTTGCTAGACACTGCTCCCAAAACATGCATAGTGCTCCATCATTTTTCAACAAAGCTGAATCATAATTATATGCATAGTCAAAATTTGAACATGAGGAGTCTTGACTCCAAAACATATGATATAATGACTTATTAGCCTCGGCTAAATCATGAAAATATACTGAACTTGTGTAGGCTTGTCCAAATCTTAAAATCATGCATACTTGAAATAAAATCATAAGTCAAAATCATAGACAATACATATGTAATTTGTAAATATTCAATCATGCTAGATATCTCATCATACTTGAAATCATGGATCATAAACTTGACGTTTCATGAAAACTTGCATAATTGGAATAATTTTTCCAAAACTTGAAATCATATATTTATAATCAACTAGTATATAAAATATACCCATGAATCTTAAACATGCTTTTGAAATATGAAGGAATTGACCCATAACTAATTCATAGAGAATTTCATAAAATTGGATCAAAAACAATTATTGATTTTTGAAACTTGAATTAATACTTGAAATCATGAACTTGAGGAGAAAATTTGGGCACAGAGTGAAAGCAAAACTCTCATTCATAGCCCTATATAACTGTGTAAACTGAATCTACACTTGTCTTTGAAAGACCAAGAGATTTGAAGAAGAACATGAAGAATTCTGTGATTGATTTTCAATGGAGAAGTCTTAGTGTTGCATGCATGGAAGGGGAACGGTTTAGAATAGTTTAACCCCTTTAATACACCTCTTTTCAGAGCTTAAAATGATGTAATTTAGGTCTTAGGAGCTTAGAAATTACAAAAACATCCTTATTGATTTGCCTGGAAAAGTGACACTGCCAGCCACCACGAAAGGGGGCGACGTCATTAGGTCCTCTCAAGACTCGTGTCCCTCACTACCACTACTAGAAAATCCACTTCTTCATCAAACCTTGCTCAACCAACGGTCAACCTGATGAGCCGTGAAGTGACACCACGACTCGTCCCTTTTCCTATTAGTCCCTCTAAAAGAATCCCTTAATTCCAACTCTACACCACCTAACGAGACTCAACAACCCATTAGATGTCTTGAAGGGTTGTTCCTCCACTGCCACTCACTTCAAAGACACCCTTAAAACTAGACCACCTGACGGGTCACTTAACGACCCGTTAGGTCACACTATGAGTTATTGGATGACTCAGTTTCTATGATCGGGTGCGTATATTTTCCTGCTTTCTCTAACTCAACCCTCGGGTCTCGATTTTAGGGACTTTAAGGTATAACACATTCGCTCTTATAGAGTTGGCCATGACATACTACGTTCATTCTTTTCTCGTGAATTAGCATTAATTGTTCATGTTTGCTGCATATCCATTTTAAATTATCCAAGCCAGCATCTTGGATGACCCTTAAGGAAGGTATTTCCTTTTCAGAATCACTACTTCCAACAATATACCAACATGGGAGTTTCACCGTAGATGTTCTAATGGTGATGTGATAACCGGGAAAAGCATATGATAGTTTCTTGTGCCATTATCTAACTGCCCATTTATTTGTAACTAATAAGCTCTATTTTTGATGACCAATCATAAATCTTTCAATAGTTTCTTAAGATTTTATAAAGATTGGATGTATTTTCCCCGATATGATTGATTCTGAATCTAGAATCGCAAACTATATTGTTGGGAACAAAGTATTCTAACACCTTTTTTTTTCATTGCCTTATATGTTTAAGCTTTGACCCACTTTATAAAATAATTAATAGCTACTAGGATGAGATGGTGGTCTTCTATGGGTCCAATTACATCCATGCACCAAGTAGTGAGTGGCCGATGAACCCATCACATTGAGCTTATTTGGCTGAACTCATATGAAATCTCCGGTGGAATCCTGGCATTGATGTCATCTCTGCAGATATAGGATATTGTCTCTCTCCATGGTCATCTAAAAGTATCTAGCTCTTTAGATTTTCTTCACTAAACTGAAATCTCATTTATATAAGTTTCAGATATCCCTATGTTTATTTCTTCCAACACCCTCCGTGCTTCGTAGCATTGACACATCTTAGAAATCCTAAATCCATAGTCCTCCTATATAGGATTTCTCCATTAAAGAAGAAATGATTTTCCATCCTCCTTAAGGTTCGCTTTTGCTTGTTCGTCACATTGTCTGTGTACTCTCCTACTTCAAGCAACCTTTTGATGTGATAGTACAATGCTTTTCCATTCAAATCCTTATCCACATCAAAAAATAAGCATGTTTATCATGTATCTCCACTTTGATATGGCCTAGCCGTAATTCTTGTTGGGTACTGGATCAACGAGGATAATGTTGCAAAGGTATCATCAAACTCGTTTTGAATTGGGGGAGACATGTTTTAACTTAGTATTTATGAATATTCTACTAAATTCTTCATATTGCAAATAAGGAAGGATCTTTGACATCGTGCTGGTCCATCTCCTTGTACCTAATGAACCAATAGGTCAGAATCTCCTGCCACAAAAAGTTATTTAATGCTCATGTCCACTACCATTCTAATTATGAGAATGCATGATTTATATTATGTACGTTGTTTGTGTAAGAAAACCTAATTTGTACTAAAATAGGATAATACTAACCTGATTTTGAAATCAGTACCACATAGATTTCGACTCCTTTAAAATTTAATGCTCCGACAAAGAACATCCTTCACCCATCATATGACTCTAAAAATGTCTTCCTACTAAACAATACTTTTTTTTTCAAGGAAGTAAGTTGTGAGTGGCTTATAATCTTGATCCATCGTTTTACAACCTAACCGCCTAAGGCTTGTCCTTGATTGCTTTCGAGTCACCTATATAATATCAATTCACTCAGCAAAATTTGCCATTTTGCTAGTTTCTCGGTAAGCGTTAGTTTATAAAAGATATATTTGAGTGGATCTATCCTTGAGATCAGTGTATTTAGATAGGTAATGCCTCATTTTTTGCACGATCTGCTAAGGCACAACATGTTCATGGAATAAGGTCTACCTTGCTTCCTATAGTGTGAACTTCTTATTCAAATAGTAGATGGCTTGCCTCTTCTTTCTTATCTCATTGTGTTTTCCCAACACGCATCCCAGTGCCCCATCCATCATAGACAATTATAGAAGCAGGGCTTTCTTAGATCTAGTAGGACCAACACGGGTGGACTAGATACATTGATTCTGTTAAAAGCCTTTTGACATTCCTTTGTCTATTCTGTGGATGTGTATTTCTTTAGTAATTTCAAAATGCGTTCGTAGAGTGCCTTCCTATAAACAAACTGATGTTGTTGAGTTTCGAGGATCCTCATCACATCATTCTTGGTCTTGGGGGAAGGAAAATCCCAAACTTCCTTATTTTTTATGGATCCGCCTTCTCTGTCTTTCCCCCGCCGCTAGTAAACCCTAAAGTTCTTCGGGGGGACTATAAAATCACATTTTGTTGGGTTTAATTTTAGATAGTACCTTTGCAATCTTTCAAAGAACTTCTACAAGTTAGCTAGGTTATTCAAACTCCTCTTGACTAATGATGACATCATCCATGTAGACTTCGATCTCCTTATGAATCATGCATAGAAAAGGGTAGTCATGGCTCTCATGTTACCTACGACAACATTTTTAGATCAACTAGCATTACCTTAATTCAATGCACTCTCTATAGAGTGGTAAATGTCATTTTTCCTTCATCACCTTTTATTCATCAGATCTATTGGTATCTTGCAAAGGAATTGACAAATGACTACAACTCATATTTTGCACAATTATTGATGAGTATATAAATATTTTTAAGAGGGAAATCTCTATGGGAGTGGGTTTGTTGAGGTCTCGATAATCCATGCATATCCTAATTATTTTCATTCTTATTTAGCACTAGCACAATATTGGCTAACCATGTAGGGAAATTAGTAACTCTCATGACATTTGCTTCAATTAATCATGTTATTTTAAAAACAAACTACATTTCTACACTAGCTGGATTTATGTTGAAACAAGGACGGGCTGCTGGTCAATTTTGCAAGACTATTTTAGGTTCAGCATTAGGAATAGTTAACATCCTAAAGGCCACCTTCTTTTCATAGTCTTCTTTAGTCATTGCATAAATAGATTCTCTATCCCCTATATGATGCATTTATCAAATTTTTGGTACAATTGTCCGTCCAAGACTCGAACCGCTTCCGACACCAATACTTTCTTCCCGACTTCAGATATTGCATCTTCCCGCGTGTGCTCCATATCTAAGTCCAAAGGCAATCGTTCAAATGCTTCAACTAAATTCGTTCACTTATACCATTAGATTTGAACCCAAGACCGATCTTGTTCTTAAACACATACTTTAATATTTTGAACACTACTATTTTTGTTGCTTTGGCATTTTTACCTTACTAGATTCGATCATCTCTCCAACTTACATAACTTGCATAATTTTGACAATATAAAAAAGTAGCTCCATCAAATTCTTTAATGATTGGTGAGGTAGTTGTAAAATAGGTGATGAGCCTCCATGAACCTCAACCTCTATAAAAATTCCCATTCAAACTTTACGCGTTGATAAAGAGTGGAGGGAACTGTGCTTGCTATGTGGATCCAAGTCTTCCTAACAATAAGTTGTAAGTAAATGATACATCCATTACTTTCTGGTCGAAGACGAGAACTCGCAGGTAAAACTCCGTTAAAAGCCTCTAACCTCATGCGACTCTCTCTTATCTCACCCATTTTTATCCCTATGTCTCTTAGAGTAGTAAAAGGATGGATAATACATCTAGAGTCGCGATCAATCAATACCCGGGACATGAACTGAGTTAGCTCATTTCACTATGATAAGGAAATGCTTTATTGTACCCTTTACTGCCAGAGTCTCTTATCGCAAAAAAGAGATCTTGTTTGCTTCCATCATTTTTCCAATTTCTACAGCCAATGTTTCACTTATGGTTTCTTCTTGTGTGGTCATTCCATCCAACACTCTAGCTAGAGCATTCCTATCAAGCTCCAGGAGCTCATCAAGAAAGACATAACGGGTATCTAGGTTGGTTTCTTTTTCAATTGTCCCATGACCTATAGTCCTTGAAATGCATCTATTTCAAAAAGTCTGTAATTTTAGCATTAGTAATGTTCCTATTTTAGTTCTGCTCTTTCCTTGGAGCTTCTCCATTTAGGCCTTCTAGGATGTAACATCTTCCTATCTTGCCCATCTTGTGAACTGCCTCGTTGTCTATCATCTTAGGTTTTACTTCTCGTCGGTAATCCCATAAGACTTCCTTGGAGTCATAGTCAAGTTTATTAATAATTATAGTGGTTACTAGAAATTTGGGTATAGTCAGAGGCACCCTCAGTTGAACCATGATAAAAGGTGCGACTGAAGATGTTATAGAATCTCGCCTCTAAGTTTCCAATAGGCACAATGGTTTTCCCCATGTCATATTCTTCATCCCCGTTATCATGTTGACTCCTTAGTTTTCATGGTTAGCAATAGGTTGTCTACATTTGTGGGTGCTGAGGTGCATCTAATTGCTCCATTTTTTAATTAAAGACTCAAATTGTTTTCTCAAGTTATATCCCTAAATCCTCGAGTGATAAGTTCATTGCTTGTTTCCCATCAAAATTTTAAGGATTGGGCTGGGGGAGTCTTTTTGACTGACTACAGCAATCCTACTATCCTCAGCCTCTCAAACAACTTAATTAAGGGTCTGCCAATAAATGCATAGGCGGGATGGTTTTTGCTTCTAGATTTGGATGTGTACTTGGTGCATGGATTGATCTATTCTGGTGAATAGGTGCTTGGATAGGGGCATAGGTCATAGTGGATTTGGTGTGCCGGTGCTTGGGGTTGCTTATAGTGGGGTTGAGAATTATATATTGGATATGGGATATATAGGTATGTGCACCAATCTAGGGATTAAGGTATCAATGCGATGAATCTCCATGTTTGTAGTAAGGTGCGATGTCTAGATGTCTTTGATGTTGGACATATTTTGATGCTTATTTGCCACATTTTGCCCATCTTTTACTTTGTTTTGAGTTCATAATCTCAGAAAAATGCATAAATGCATGTATGTATGTTTTGTAAGCTAACAAATGATTTGATAGAAACCAAGGAAAAGGACCCAAATTAGTCCAAGGTGTGAAGATTTGTGAGTGTGAGAAGGACTCATATATGGATGGCGTAGTGAGCCCTAGAGCATTCCAGACTTAGAGAAATTTTCCAAAATTGTGGTTCTATGGATGGGCTAAGGTCAAAGAGGTTCTAGAGACAAGAAATCTGAATAACACTTGGGTCCTATGAGTGATGTGAGGCGCGCGGATGATCCAAAAGTATTAAAATTTGGCTAACTCCCTTGGTGTGCTATGAGATGGGAGCTGGGCGCCCGGAGCTAAACTTCAAAGGAAACTTGAACCCAACTTGGTGCTATGGAGGGGGGAGGCATGCCAGATCCATTTGGGATGAAATTTGCTAATTTTAAAGCCAAGTCCTTCAGAGTTGAAGTGTCATTTAAAGGCTTAACTATAATATAGCCTAGGTCATTTGTTAGCACTAGGGATCACATTTACACTACGTATCTCATTTGTGGAGGGTTTTAATGCAGCTTGGAAGGAGATACAAGTTTCTACTTAGGTTTCTTCTTTTTATTATTTTACTTTGAATGATACGATGATTAAGTCTTTGTTTTTCCACTTTTTTGCTGATGGCCAAACTCATACTATAAGGTTTTGGCCAATGTGATGGTTGAAGTTTGAAAGACTTATTCATGCTAGTTTTTGATTCTTCTTTAATGATAGTTTATATTTAAGTTTATTATAATTACTTATTACTAGATTGGTCACTTAGTAAATCTATTGGCTTTTGATTGGAACTTTGAAAGGAAAACGAAAAGGGCTAAAGGTAAAATAAAACGGGAATTTAAAGACCCTTGATCCCATAGGTAAGAGGATAGAAAGTTGTTGCTAAGATATTGAAACACAAGTAGCATAACCGTCATCATGTTTCTCCTGTGACCATAGGGATATAGGCATTGGGCGTTCATGAGGTAGTTCTGATGCTCGAGAGAGGCAACTATCGAATGATAGTAACTTGTAACTAGCAACCATAGGAAGAATCGTTATAGCATAATCATGTCTTTAAAACTCAACTTGAAGAAAAAGTGCCATTTCCTAGAATATCTTCATCATCTCAACTAAAACCAAGTGTGCAAATGCCTTTAGCGAACTTTATATTTAAAGTTTTTAGTAGTTTAATTAGTTTAACCATCCCTCATTACAACTGTTTGATAGAATATCAAAATAAAGAAGTAACCTTAAACAATTTAACAACTCTGTGGATCGATAATCAGGACTTACAGTATATAATTGACGACCACGTGCAATTAGGCATCATCAAGTTTTTGGAACCATTTCGTGGACTTGAATATTGTTTGATTTGTAGGTAAGGATTTTATTTCGCTATTCTGTATTTTACATTTGTTTCTTATTTTTTGAAGTTTACAGGGTTGTGTGCTTAGTGTATGCCAAGTACAAGAAGTCAGGAATCACTTTTGGCTTCTTTTGATCATGAAATTGGAGAGAACCTTCAAGGTTAATCATGGAGAATAACGACAAGGCACAAAGGGAACAATCAACAGATGGTTCCAGAGTTCGATTTGCTAGGCCAAACCCTGGAGAATGCTTCTAAAGCAATCATCAAGTTGGCCACCACTAGAAACTTTGAGTTAAAGGAAGGTACAAAGATATCAAAGAATCTTGCCAATATCAAGGTAAGAAGCACGAGGACTTCATTGCAGTATCTAATGACAGCTCGTGGAGCTGAGTTAGAATTTCCACTACAAGAACGTGTTAGATGAATATGTTAAACTGACATTGTCTCTGTTCTCATCAGATTGGTGAAGCCAAGGAGTATCTTCAAAAAATGAGAGAGTAGGGTCCATCACCACGCGGAAGGCTCTTTCCAATAAGTCTATCAATAGGTTGTTGTCTTCGAGGAGACACAAAGGAGTTGAGAGGGAAGATATCCTAAGTTTGTGAAAGATGGTGAAACCCTGTGCTCAGTGTGGGAACGCCACAAGGACTTTATTTGAGATATTGTCCACACCATGTAGCTCATACAGAAGATAATTCAGAATAAGATTATAAAAGGTCCAAGCTCGAGTCAAAGATCTTGCTTTACACTATTGCACAGGGACAAATATTGTCCAAGAGCTATGATGTAATAGAAACGGTTCAACTGTGGTGATTTGCTTCTCCAGAGTGCCAAAGGCAAGCATGGATCATTATGAACATAAAGTCCCGTGGTATGGAATCCTGCAAAGAGGTCGGCTCAACTTTAAATGAGATATGATAGCTACTTTTATGATCGTAAACATTCCTGTTAATACACATCTCATTTTCTCCGGCATTTGTAATCTCTACTTGAAAATATAGCTCCATGAGCAAAAATCTCCTGTCATGATGAATCCTGCGATATTGGTGGTGGGTATATAATAGCTTGAGTAGTAAAGTCTTGTGCCATGAATGCATAAGGTAAAGAGTACATCTGTTGAGCTACCAATGAAGTAATAACCCCTAAAGAAGCTAGAGCAAGGCCTAATTGAAAATGAAACTCTTTTGAACCTCATGTTATAAGGGAGTCAGGATTATCAAGACTCAGGTAGAGGATTCACAAAGAGCCAAGGTTCCAGCAGGCTCAAGTTAGATGGTGTTGTGGGCAATCGTGAGCTTTGATGGTTAGCCAACTGGTGAATGTGATTAGCAAGCTTTTTGGCCACCCAAGAAGGAAGCCAAGTACAACAGGTACATCAGGTTTACATCTACCACAATCATATAAAGCATGTGAGAATGCCATGCATATTCAGGTTGTCAACTAAACCCAAATCTATATATTTTATGGGACAACAAGGTCATGGTGGAGATTTTTCAAGTAATAGCTATAACTAGGGGTACCAAAATGCAGCCAATCCCTCATAGGGAGGGAATCAAAACATTCAACGGCCCCAGAATAATTATCCAAGCCCGTGTCCAAAAGAGCTGTGCGCTTCTCTTGCAGAGAGACAATGAAGCAAAGTGGGATATTCAGCAAAACTTAAGTGGTTAATAAGATGCAAAAGTCCATCCATGAGCTTGAGACACAAATGGGTAAATTGGCCCTGTAGCAAACTAATAGACCACAAGGGGTACTTTTGAGTAACACCGAAGAAACCCAAGGAAATGTGGGCACAATCTATTTGCTAGGTAAACAACTGGGTGAAGTGATCCCTAGAGAAAATAAAGTTGATGAAGAGTAGGTTTTGAAGTACAAGAGTGAGGTCAGTGATTCAAGAAACTCACAACCAAAAGTTGTAGTAGCCAGGACCACCACCCCATTTCCATAAAGATTTAAAAGAAAGAGAATCAACTACGTAAATTTCTTGATATGTTGAAATAGGTACATGCTAACGTATCATTGGTGAGCTTTTGCAGGAAGTTCTAAAGTATGCTGGCATTGAAGAACATTGTAGCCAATAAAAGGAGGTTAACGGAGTTTGAACTATGGTTCTTATGGAAGAGTGCAAATTCGGGTTCAAAAATGTACCCTAAAAAGCCGAAGGACTGGAAGCTTCACCCTTCAAATTGTTGATTTGAAATAAGGAAGTAGGTTCTATGTTGTGTGACTTGGGTGCAAGTATCAATCTGATGCCTGCATCCATATTCAAAACTTTGAGTTTAGGTGAACCATGTCCTCACCACAGTGACATTGCAGCTTATGCATCGATCTCTTGCGTATCCTAATAAAATAATAGAGAATGTCTTGATAAAAGTAGGACCCTATCTCACCGGTGGACTTCATAATCCTAGATTACAAAGCAGATGCAGTAGTTCCCTCATTTTGGGGAGAGGACTTCTAGCCACCATCGGCACATCATACAGGTAAAGTCGTGCAAGATGTCTATATGGTGGATGGCCTGAGGCAGTTTTGAGGTGTTGAAGTAGCAAGGATGCCTCCTCACCGTGAAGACTTCAAAGTTAAGCCGGCGGTAGAGCTCAAAGGTGCAATCTGTTAGTTTAAGCAAATGTGCCAGCCGAGAGTTTATCAAATTGTTGTTTGGTCAATGTTTCTACTCGAATGAAGGAGTGAAAGTGACCTTAATGTGCCACAACGTTAAATCGTGTCGTATGGGAGAACCCATAAACACTGTGCCAACCATAATTAAGGTGCCAGGAGGAAACCCATATTTCTAACATTTCTTGTTTTGTAGAGATCAACAGAGGTTTGGAGCAAAAAGAGCAGGTAAAATGAGCCGAAAAAAGCTAATATGTTTGGGTGAGATATGGCGGAGGCTAGGCCCTAAAATCCGGAGAAAAATATTCACGTTGGTAGCGGTAGAGTAACGCTGCGCCAAATGTAGTCCTCAAAGAAATTTTACAAGTATGTGCGGTTATAAAGGGGCGGCGCGTTCCGGGTGTTATGGCCAAAAAATTCATTGGCCTGCATGAGTCAATATTGACTCAAATACCTTAAAATTACCAAAAACCCATGACTCACACCTTTTATTTTAAAGTTCTATTCATCCTCTTTTCATTAAAAGTTGAAAAACATAAACCGAAAATTTTCCTTCCTCACTAACCCGTATCTCCTCCTTCGCTCCATTGTTGTCTTCTCCAAATAAGTGGAAGTCTTCCAACTCTAGCAATTTTATTCTCTCTCTTTCTGGTAGTAATGTTGCACACTGTTCCAGACCTTCTTCCCAAGAGTAGAGACTCAAATCTCCATTGTTGGTGAAAAAGCTGAAGTTTCATATTTGTAGGGTTTCGCTGAGCTTACTCTAAATTCTTCACAGATATTAAAGTTATCCTTTTACAAATTATTACGTCAATATAATTATTTAGCATGAATGACGGGATATGAATTGAATTCATGAAATTGGTGGGGAGATGCATTGACTGAAGAGAGAGAAAAGTGACAGTTTTAAATTATTTGGCTTCATGAAGCAATATTGAGTTGTTTATAACCATGTTAGTTCCTTATAGATGGTAGTAAATGGTTGTTAATTGTTAAATAAATTGGGCGTAGTTACTTCCGCTATATGAGTTACTTGAATTATGAGTTGAAGGAGGAAAGTAAGAGGGATGGAAAAAAGTGAGGCATTCTTGAAAAGCCAAAATTAGGGAGTAAAGAAAAAATTCATGAACTTTGGCTTGTGTTTAGAAGTTAGTGAAATTTAAATTAATTTGTTGAGATTGGATGATGATGGGGGAAGTCTCTCAGTATCCCATTGGACAAAGTCTCACAAAAGTTGCTAGCGAATTAAGTGTGGGTTCAATATTGCACCTTTAACACTTAATTAGTTATCCGTATTATTCACGTAACCAATCTTGTAAAGTTCTTGATTTTACTGGCAGGTGCCATGGCATCGAAGGGAAAGAAAGTGGTGATCGCTAACACAAGCCTCTAAGAGGCCTGAAAAGGCACAAAGGGAGCTAGTTCATCAGTAGCCAAGGTTGTCCCTGCTAGACGATTTGGAGCAAAGTCTGTAGAGCCTCATGGACTTACATGGTTCAACATAAGGAGGCCAAGTATGCCCCTGAAAATTGGATTACGAGGACGCTTGCTTGAAATTTCAATCTTCCGGACAAGGTCCGGAAGTTAGGGAGTGGATACATTTATTGAGCCAGAGGAGTGCAACCTTACATTTGTGAGGGAGTTCTTATGAAACTGGGACACATCATTTGAATAAAGCACCAGCAAGATAAGGGGTCGTGTGGCGTTGTTCACTTACAAGAGGTTTAATGCTTTCCATGGCACACTTCAGTTAGACTCTTCGAAAATTTTTTATTTTGCTTGAGTTGTTTTTGTACCGAAACTTCCGTCACACTCATCCACCTATTGCAAGGGACCACAGGGGCACTTACTCTATACTGCATTCTCCCTACTTGAATAAGGAGGTGAAGTTAGTTTGTGTCGTGTTTCTCCTGAGGACTCACATGTTGACGTCACTAGAGAGCGGGTTGTGCTGGACTACATGCTTATGAAAGGGATACCAATAAACTTTGGTGTGTGATCTTGGGCAATTGCATGCCCAAGTGATATTTTATAACTTAGTTTTGCCTTGTTTATCTATTTATTTATATACATTCTCATGCTTTATGTAATGAATATATTAACTGAATATGATTAGTAATTTATGAAGGTAAATAATGCATTTATGATTTAATCTATGATTTGGTGAAGTGGAGGAATGATATCGGGAGAGAAACACCAAAGTTGGAACAAAATGAGGGATCATTGAAGGGTGCCGCGATGGGCACCGTGTCACGGAGCCATTGCGGCAGTGTTCTGCCTCAAGGATTTAAATTGGGCGATTTCAGAGGGCTTCAAGGATATTCTCCGTGTCATGGAGGCAGTGCTCCAAGATACCCATGACAAAGAGCACTCCACTCGGGCTAAATATGCTCTTTTCTCATTTACTATAAATAGAACCTTTAGTGGTAATTAGGTGGATTTTCTGGAAAAACCTAAGGGAGGCGCGAGGGAGACTTGGAGAACTCACTTTAGGGTTGATCTTTTCTTCATTTCTTTTCATCTATCTTCTGTAGCTAGTTACTCAACAAGTTTTATATTTTTACGAACATGGTTGGCTAGAACCCTCCATCTAGGTTGAGGCCATGGAAGGTTGTAGAAATGCTTAAATTCATTTTGGGTTGAGTTGTTAATTGTTGTTTTGTCTTACAATCTTCATTATTATTTTTTTAATGCTTGATCACCATGAAAAGTGGGTTAAGCTTAGGTGAAAGCTTGGAAGTTGGAACTTCAGGCAAGAACATAAGATTGTAGGAAGCAAGTCTATATTTTGATAGGATTCATGGATAGATAGGAATATACCTAATTTGCCTTGCTTTGTTGATAAAACGGAAAGATAGTGAAGACACTCCGTCTTAGATTTGTCACTACACCACTGTAGAAGTAGTTAGAAGCTAATTTTGGTTAAATGGTTGGAGGTAGGGAAGTCCCTAAGCAAGATCATTAACCCCGTAAACCACATCCACGTAGTTGAATTGCCTACAAACTAGGTTGTCACATCCCCACTCAACGATGTAGATGTGAGGCTAGTTTGTCGTGTTTAGAGGCTCGAAAGACCATAAACCATGCATTTCCAACTATGTGAGACAACAATTGATAATTTCATACCTAACCTATTACGAATTGTAGTAGTGCATGATTATCCGGCCTTGACTCTAGTTTTGTTCTGTATTGCTTCCAGATTATTTTGTGTCACCCTCAAGATTTAATGCATAAATTATTGAAAACTTCTAAAATCAACCTCCTAACTAACAAATTTTTGAACTTGATAATTTACCGAACCAGCCTCGGGGTTCGACATTCTGGCTCTAAAAAGGGCTACTATATTACTTGTACGACCGTGTGCACTGGTGCGCTGAGCGCAAAAGTTTTTTGGCTGAGCCGCTGCCTGGGACTCCGGCGATGTTTAGTAAATTTTTATGTTTTTTTGTGATTTTTAATTTCCTTAAGTGTTGAATTTTTTTTTATTAGTTTTAAATTTATTTTATTTTTTAGTTTTTAGTCTGGATACCCTTCTTGACATGACATCACCGAACACAAATGGGGTTGAATGGCGGATACTCATATTTTGGTGATCCTTGCCTAAATACCGGAGAACCCCACTTATGGCAAACCGCAACACTTGCAATATATGTGGAGGTCAAGAGGCCATTGGGATGGTTTTCTGAATGCATACTCCTCCCCCAAGCTCTACTAAGATCCTTCGTTGTTTTTGATGAATACAAAGAATGATGAAAATGAGGACTTGGAACACCAAGCTCAAATAGAAAACATGTTAAAACAGATCCTTGAGCGTATTTAAGCAATGAGGGAGCAGATGGAAGTATTAGGAATTTATACTAAGGAAAATGAGGCCTTAGAAATGATAAGCGCCATGATCATACGATCATTGTTGGGGCTGAAGCTTATGCCGATTTGTAAGTAATGGCTTTATGCAATACTCAAGAAGGATTACAAGGAGAAGAAAATGGTGAGTTCTTGGAAGAATCTCAACAATTAGAAGCTCTTGAGATCCCCGTGATGGTCTCACACATATGGAAAATCCATTCGTGGAAGAAGAGATGGAGCACCCCATTTGACATTAATGGAGAGAGATCGGGATGTTGTTGCGGAGAAGGTGTATACAAGTAAGGAGGTCAAGCACAATGCACTTTCAGAGTTGAGGTGTATTGGACCCTACTCAAAGCATTTTTTGACATTAAGTTTGGTTGACAACCTAGAAATAGAGTCTCCCAAGCTTATAGAGAAATGTCTAGAGGAGGACCAAGCCCCGTATATTCTTAAATTTGCCGACTCGAAGAGACAAATTACTTCACTTACTTTAGGGCCAGTAAGTGCAAAAGGCGACATCTATTGCTTGGTCCTTTCATTTTTTCACCACACTCACCCTGGAGCATAAGAGGAAACTAGAGAAGAAATTAGGGGTGAGATCATATCCTCAAGGTGGAGGGAAAATGGTGAAACTTGGATGCTGCGTCAAGGGACGTAAAATAAGGCGCTATTTAGGAGGCAACCCAATGGTACCATGGGTACCATTTTAATTTCTTGCATTTGAGTTGATTTTATTTATTTTTCATCTTGTGTTGTTTGGTGGAAAGTTAATGTGATGGAGGGGAAGTCCGAAAGCACTTGAGGAGGAAGAAGCTGAAGAGAAAAAGTGTGGGGGTCAAAATACCCAACTTGTGCAAAAATGAAGAAAACATGTTGTTAGCTCGGCATAGAGGCTGTGGAGTATTTCTCACCTCTTTAAATTTTAATTAGATGTTTTGGGGACATAGCATGATTTAAGTGTGGGGTGAGGAAAATTTCAAATTTTAAATTTTTAATTTATGATTTTGAAATTTTTTTAAGTGTTTAAATTTTCTACAAAAAATTTTGAATTAAGCATGAATTCACCACTGCTGGTTTTTCTTTTCGGTCCTTTTTCATGGGGGTCTTTGGACTCAAGAATAAAAATTTCTTTGTCTAGATATAATTTTAGTCATAGTTAGAGACTATTTCCGACGATGTATGGACGATGACCGTATTGTGGAAAAATTAGTCAATAGGTTTTGGTTTTTGAACCCATGGGCTAATTGATGGCTTGGTGTTCTTGTTATGTACTATGCATGATTGTAAGATACAAGTGTGGTTAGTTTTGAAGCATGTAAGAAGTGTATAACTTTGTTTGAGACGCTTAGGGCTCTTGAATTTGACTCAATGTGATTGAAGCTTAATTTTGAATTCTTGTAATTAGCTGAGTAAGAGTCTATTGAATGTGTCTTGAATTGAGCATGTGCTGTGAGTGAAAGGTTTTCAAATACTCCATGCTATTGTGGAATGTCTAGAACTTTTCCCTGGTGTGTATATAAAACGAAATGAAGGATATGGACTGTAGGAGATGATTTAGGCATTTCTTTGAATGAACATAATTGTTATCCTTCACTTTACCTACCTTTAATGTTAACTTAGTGGTTCATTTTCGAGCCTTAATCCTATTCTTTGATAGCTATAACATGACTTCTTAATCCTTTTTTTCTTTCATTAGCCTTGATGTTGATCCAAAACTCCTAAGCGCTTAAGTGAAAATTTTTAAAAGAGTGAAGGAGTGAGAAGCATGAAAAAGAAGGAAAAGTAGCAGTTGTAAAAGTTGAGAAACGTCAAGGGTGCACTTGTTTGAAAATGCCTGAGTAGTGGTAGGGGGTAAGAAAATAAATGAATGGTGCTGGGTGTAAGTACTCCTTACTAATAAGCTAAGTGTGCTTATAGAAAATGAGTAAAAGAAGAAAAGATTCAAGATTGAAAAGAATGAGGAGGAAGTAAGAAAAGAGATGTCCTTAATGAAGGTTAAAGTTATTAAAAGCGCTTGGGGAAGATAGCCACTATTAATGACCAGAATAGTACCTACCCGCCCCTTAGCTTACATTACAAACCCATTAAGTCCAGTTGATCTTACGTTCATACATCCTTAAATTAGTGGAGTAAAATACTAAGGGAAAGCTTATGGGTAACTACATGATGCATGCAAATTCCTTGAGAGAGCGAACGAATTTCTATTCATATACCCATACATGTTGTGATTTAAAAATTTGTGAGTAAAAATGGGTAACTCTCTTGTTGTGAGGGCACATGTTTAATGAGAGATAACATTCACGTCGGATTTCTTGATCGGTTGATTGGCATGAGTTTACTAAGATTGAGAGTCGATTCTGTAGGTTAGGAAGTCTTAACGTAGTTATATATCATTTTAATGATTAAATCGTTCATGCTCTATTTTTAACTTATTATCTTAAATAATCATTATAGTTGTGGCTTGAATTCTGGTTAAATTAGCTATGTGTGAGTCTTCTTACTTGCATGAGATGTAAAAGGGTTGTTCGAGGACGAACAAGGCTTTAAGTGGGGGGTAGGTGATGTTATCTCTCATTAAACATGTCGGATTTCTTGACAAGTTAATTTGCATGAGTTTGCTTAAATTGAGAGTAAAAATTTCTGAGGTGAGGAAGTCTTGATATAGTTGTACTTCATATGAACAAATAAATCTTGCGGGCTATATTTTTAACTTGCCATCTTAAAACATTCATTGTAGTCGTAGCTTGAATTGTCGTGCTAAAGTAGCTATGTATGAGTCTTCAAGTCCATGAGATGTAAAAGGTTGTACGAGGACGGTCATGATTTAAGTGTGAGGTTGTTGTGATTCCGGGCATAATTGCATGCCCAAGTGATACTTTATAACTTAGTGTTGCCTTGCTTTTCTATTTATTTATATACATTCTCATGTAGTTTATGTAAATGTGAATATGTATTACCAACATGATTAATCCTTGTTATTGAAGGTAACAATCCATTTGAGGACTTAATCTATGATTTGGTGAAGTGGAGGAATTATATCGGGAGAGAAACACCAAAGTTGGAACAAAATAAAGGATCACTGAAGGGTGCCGCGATGGGCACCGTGTCACGAAGCCATCGCGCCAGTGTTCTGCCTCCAGGATTTAAATTGGGCAATTTTAGGTTTCGATACTCCGTGTCACGGAGGCGTTGCTCGTGATACACTCCGTGACACGGAGACACTCCACTTTGGCTAAATAGTTGTTATTTCTTATTTACTATAAATAGAACCTTTAGCAAAAATTAGGGTACATGGGATTTTCTGGAAAACCGAAGGAGGCGCGAGGGAGACTTGGAGAACTCACCTAGGGTTCATCTTTTCTTCATTTCCTTTTCATCTATTCTGTAAGCATATTACTCTCAACATGTTTTTGAGTATTTTACAAATATGAGTGGCTAGAACCCTCTCCATCTAGGGTTGAGGCCATGGATAAGATTGTATATGCTTAAATTCATTTTGGGTTGAGTTGTTAATTGTTGTTTTGTCTTACAATCTTCATTATTGTTGTTTATATGTTTGATCACCATGAAAACAAGTGGGTTAAGCTTAGGTGAAAGTGTTGAAGAGCAACCCTAGGCAAGAACATAAGATTGTAGGAAGCAAGTTCTATCTTTTGATAGGTTTCCATGGGTTAGGATAGGAATATACTTTAATTTGCCTGCTTTTGTTGATAAAATGGGATGACAACAAGACACCGACTTAGAATTTCACTCCACCACTCGTAGAAGTAGTTGTGAAGCTAAGGTTTGTTAAATGATTGGAAGTACGAAAGTCCCTATTCAAGAGCATAAACCCCGTAAACCACAGCCGCGTAGTTGAATTGCCTACGAACTAGGTTGTCATATCCTCGCCTAACGATGTAGTTGTGAGGCTAGTTTGTCGTGGTTTAGAGGCTCGAAAGACCATGAACATGCATTTCAACTATGTAGACAACAATTGATAATTTCATACTTAACCCATTACGAATTGTAGTAGTGCATGATTATCCGACCTTGACTCTAGTTTTGTTTTGTATTGCTTCTAGATTATTTCATGTCACCCTCAAGATTTAATTACAAATTATCGAAAACTTCTAAAATAAACCTCTTAACTAACACTTGAACTTGATAATTCGCTGAACCTGTCCCTGTGGGTTCGATTTCCGGCTCTTAAAAAGGGCCAATTATATTATTTAGAATGCACTCTCGCACTTGCTTGTGCACCGAGCGCAATGAATGATGCTTCGGGACATTATGAGGAGATCGTGGGACAACTATAGGTGAAAATATTTCTATGGCAGTCTCTTGACCCAGCTTTTATGAGAGAGGAAAGAATTGAGGAGGAGGAGAAAGACCTTCGCCTACCTCTAGCAGGGAACTTTGTAAGAAAAATGATGGTGTTACGAAGGTGAAGGAGACCATCACTTCTTCAGCTCCACTCCTCACTATAGATGATCATAAGCCTATGGTGAAAGTTGGCAAGGTCGCATATTTGGGATGCTAGATTTTCAGCTGAGGTTAGGAGGTCAATCTATAATAGACAGAGATGTCGCCGAGGCAAAGTACGTACTCATGGAGAGTGCTATGTTGATGTGTCAAGTGGGCCCAGCTTGGAGGAGACTTTTGTGCCACCGACGGAGTTGATGATTTGGACATGGATGAAGAGGATGATGCTACTACGCAATGATGTAGGTTGATGTCAAGGATTGGGATTACAATCCTGATGATGACGAATGACAGTTAGTAGCCTGTGAAGCCTCTTTCTCTCTACCTACTTGTTATATTTGCTTCTACACTGGGAACAATGCACCACTATGTGGGTGGAGAAAAGAGTTCTTGTTTATTCTATCTTTGCTAAATTCATAGCTGTAGCATGAGTTGTGAGTCCCAAAGGGTAGTAGCTCTATGATTTATTATGCCTAGATTATAATAGCTAATATTATTGATGATGACTGGATGATGCCTTGTGATGTAGTGACTATTGTTCATCTTGACTAGTATGTTGGTTGCTTTATTCTAGAGTCAATTTTTTCATTTTTTCATCTTAGAGTAGTGAACCTTCCCAATGATAGATGGAGTGACGAATCGCCTTAAGATAAATTAGTCATGTTTTAGGATTGAGTCATAGATCATTCACTTGTTTTCTTATTGACATTCTACTTAGATGATATGCTAGAATCAATAAAGTGGCCATCTTGAATGATTAAGTGAGGAATCCATGAGAGACACCCCTTCTCTTTAATTTTACTCTAGATGATTCTAAGGGCTTAATAACGAAAATTTTCATTCAATATGATTGTGTGAATGTGTATCTATAGAAAACCAACTAGATTCTTGATTTCCATGAGAGGTGAGCTAAATTGTCTTGTTTGTACATATTGCGACATCTAGAACTTGCCTTAGTGTACGTAGGATGGCTAGTTGTTAGGGAGTAAGGAAATGATCAAGGCATTTTTTTTGAAAAATCCATAATTTTCCAGGTTTGTTTTACCTTCCTGGCACATTCTTCCTAGTTAACCCCCTTTGAGCCATAAGTCTTATTCTTTCTTAGCCACAAAAGTAGTTTAATCCATTTTCTTTTGTAAGACCTCAAATCTATTAATCTAAAGTAGTCTTAGGCACTTTGAGACTACAAAATGAAGGTCCACCATAGTATAATGTTAAGGGAAAAGAAAAATTATGGTGTTAAAGAGAAAATAGGAAAAAGGAGGTGCCTACAAAAAATTGTGTTGTTTACTTGTTGCTAGGACAATAAATAATAGATCTCTAATTGTAAAATCCTTAGTGATTCTATACGCAGAAACTAGCAATAATTAGTGAAAAAGGGTCATGAGAAGAAAAGAAAAAGAATGAGTGGCCAAGGGTGAACAAACAAGAAAAGGTGGTGGACAAGAAAATGAAAATGTCTTACAAGTGCTTAGGTGGTAATCACTACAAAATAAATATCACTCCTACTCATCCCTTAGTCAGAAATTAAAGCCAAAAAAATTTTCTTATGATCCGAATCTCTTTGAAACAACCAAGTGGTCTACATGTATATGGAGGGTAAGCCATGGTATTCACATATCACATTTTTCAGTAGGCGTGAGAGTGCCTTTTCTTTATATATTGCATGTGTTTGCATTGATAATATGAGAGAGGAACATCACTAAAAGTGAGGGGCAAAAGATGTTTAAGTCGGGGTACTGTTTGTAGCATATTTCATGCTTTATCATATCAACCCTATTCGACAAAAAAGAGTTAGTTCCGCAGGATGTGGAAGTTATGATTGTGAGAACTCTAGTTGTGGTTGGTGTGAATTAATTTATCTTCATGAACCTCTAATCTTATGCTCTATGCTAGCCATTTAAGTGTGAATTGATAGAGGTACCAAGTGTGGTGGTAAAAGATGAGTTTATGTATGTAACTATGGATTATTCGAGGATGAAATAATAGTTTAAGTGCGTGTGTGTGGGGGTGATGTTGCATTTCTCTGATCATTTTCCATTTTACTCATTTTTACTTTGTTTTGAGTTCATAATCCTTGAAAAATGCATAAATTCATGTGTTTGTGTGTTTTTGTAAGATAACAAATGATTTATATGAAAACCAAGGACAAAGGACCAAAATTAGCCCAAGGTGTGAAGATCTGAAAGTGTGAGAAGAAGGACCTAGGGCTATGGATGGCGTTGGGCGCCAGGTTCCAAACTTCAGCAAATTATGCATCAAAGTTGGGCTACGCCTGGAGCCTCGCGCCAGGTCCCTAACTTCAGAAGATAATTCTACTCAACACCTTTGGTGAGATGGATGGCATAGAGCCCCAGAGCATTCGTGACTTAGAGAAAAGTTTCCAAAAATTTGTGCTATGGATGGGGCTTCATGCCAGAGAGGTTCTAGAGCCAAGAAATTTGACTAACACTCAGGGAATATGAGTAAAGCGGGTGCTCGAATGATCCAAAAGTGTTAAAATTTGGCTAACTCCTTGATTCTATGGATGGGGCTAGACGCCGAGCTAAACTTCAAAGGAAACTTGAGCCCAAGTTGGGGCTATGGAGGATGGCATGCCAGACCCATTTCGGGACAAAATTTGCTGATTTAAAGCCAAGTCCTTCAGGGAGAAGTACAATAAAGGCCCACTATAAATATAGCCTCTATGTCATTTGTATAGCAATCTTTGGATCACTTTTACACTACGTATCTCATTTATGGAGGGTTGTAATGCATCTTGGAAGGAGAGACAAGTTTCTACTTAGGTTTCTTATTTTCTTTATTGTTTTACTTTGAATGATGTTGATTAATTCTTTGTTTTTCCACTATATGAGTGGCTAAACTCATACTCTAGGATTTTGGTCATGGTGGATGGTTGAAGCTTGAAAGATTGTTTATGCTAGTTTTGATTCTTCTTTAATGGTTGTTTATATTTACTTATTATAATTGCTTATTTACTAGAATGGTCACCTTGTAAGTAAATCTTTTGGCTTTCGGTTGAACTTTGGAAAGGGAATCGAAAGGATTAAAGGTAAACATAAAATAGGAAATTAAAGACCCTTCAACCCATTGGTGAGAGGATAGAAGTTGTTGTTGAGGATAGGGATACACCCTTCAACCTATTTAGTTGAAATACAAGTACGAGTAACCATCGCTTCATGTTCTCCTGTGACAATAGGGATATAGGCGTTATGGTTCATGAGATAGTTCTGATTCCTGAGAATGGTAGGGAATAGGATAGTAACTTGTAACTAGAAAACCATAGCTATAGCATAATGACATCTTGAAAATCAACTTGAAGAAAAAAATGTCATTTCCCTAGACTTTCATCATCATTTGAAGAAAAACCAAGTGTGCAACAGTTTTTAGTTAATTTTATATTTAAAGTTTTTAGTAGTTTAATTATTTAAACCATTCCCCATTTCAACCGTTTGGATAGAATAGAGAAATAAAGAAGCAACTTAAATTATTGACCCGACATAAGAGATTGATAATCGGGACTTCCAGTCCTATATTACTTAACTTAATTTGTCGCAGGTGTTTGAATGTTCTCAGAAACATCTTCTTTTTTTATTCTTTTCAATCCAACCCGAGGCCCGAATCGCAACACTGGACAAGGAGCGCTGAGAGACCCTAGTCGACCCATGGCATAAGCATACATTTAAGTTAATCAATAAAACTAAATAAATCAACAAGATAATCATAGCGGAAGTCTAGATTTAACTTAACATCAGAATACACAATCTGAAGCTGAATACATCATTTTTCTGAAAAGCCTCTAAACATGACAAGTTGATGGGACAAGACCCCAACTAACTGAATACAAACATGACATCTAGTATTCACAGGATTTCAAGGAATGGAATATTATCAAGCACCCTTCACTATTTTGGATAGTATTTATGGTTCTACCTTTTTCTTAAACCGGCTCCTGCGTCCTTCCTCTCATACTGCAAAGCCTATCTCGAGCTCATTGAACACTAACTTTCTTTTTTTCTTTTCTAATCGTTTTTCAGAAATTCTCTAAATTGTGCACCCACTGCCATTGGAGCACTCTCTGATATGTGTTCTGGAATTCTCCAATTCAGTGGAGTGGGGCTTGTACCTTGAAGCGGATTCCAATGTCATAGCTTTTCCTTCCCTAATCACTGCTTTTTATTCTAACCCAATTTCACCACTCTATCTCACTATGGCCACCCCGCTGGAGAAGATTACTGGACCACCTTTCATCCTTACATACCTTGTTTTGTTGTGGAAAAAGGAACTAAAAGTGTACTTGTCGCTAACTGGTAGCCATCTAGCAAGCATTTCCTATTTTTTTACTTACTTCTTTCTCTTCGTTTTTGGGGTTTTGGGAGTTTCAAACTGAAACTACATAGAGAAAGTTTGAATAAGTATAGTCCTCCAGAGATGAGGACCACCAACAACGTAAGATGCTAACTCTGAATACTGATTATGAATGAGGCCGAGCTCGAGATGGGTCCGTATCATGAAATGATACAACATAGAGCATGCGATCAGTACGTGGAATGTACCGAGTATGCAAGGTAAGTAAAACCACTTAAATAAGTAAATAACTTTAAAACATGCATAATGTAAAATATAAACATTTAAGAATCTGAGAGTAGGGCATTACCAAAAGCTTTATCATGCTTTAAAATACTCAATTCACATTGAAACATGATTATAAACATGGGTGTCTTGAAACATGCTTTTCATCATAATATCTCATCATAATCATACATCTATCTCAAATCTCATCTTTCATGAACATTACATCTATGGGCTTTTTAATTCATAAAACTAGAAACATGATTTTCAATTGAAAAACAATATAAACCCGCCCATGCTTCATAATTCAACAAGAGGAAACATATTTAAATCATACCCATGTAGAGAAATTAGGAATATAACGCACATTAAAGCCCCATAGATTAGACATAGAAACTTCATGATTTAGAGAGGGATTGAGCATGGGTGTGAAAGAATTCATCCATTACAAACTTATACCTGTTGGTAGCCGATTCTTTACACTTTCTTTGATATCCCAAGAAGAAATTGAATAACACTAAGCTTGATCACCTCTCTTCTCACACTTCTACCTTGTATGCATGAATGAATATGACCTAAAATGAACTTAAACCCTTTAAAAGTCATTATTCATAACTCAAAAGACGTAGTTTAGATTTAGGAATATGGAAAAGCCCTTACTAAATTCGCAGAAAATAAACCGCACCGGCCCCAATGAGGGACCCAACGACTCATTACCTTAGGCCACGACTGTGGAGTCGTACGTAAGCACACTGCTCATCTGACTATCTGTGCTGCCATGAGTAACATCTACGATCCATTACATGATCATGACTCGTGGTCACCACCCATCATGTACACGCCTTATTGCCAAAACGTTTTCAACTAACTAACCACGACCCTCCCTTACCTAATTGTGGTGACTCACCACGACTTGTGGGGTCCTTTGTTAAGTCCACTGCCATCCTTCCTCTTTTTCAGTCACCACTCCCACGACTGACCTAGCAATTTTAGGCCTGACAACGACTCATGGTCACGCCCGTGGGGATCTCATTTCCCAAACTTCAAATGGTCTTTGGCCACACCACGAAATACATCACGACTTGCTGCTTCATAGGTCACCTCATGACCTGTTCTGTGGTTGGTGCTTTCGGGGTATAACATTCTTAATGCCAATGATGAAAACTGACTGTATGGAATTTCTTATAGCCTGCAACATGACCACATGGATTGAATCTTTTGCATTTGATGTCTTCTTCCAAAGAGAGAATCCTATTTTGACTAGATCTGAAATTCTTGGCCATCATTGCCATCATCATCTTCTCGAAGTAAATACTTTCTTGAGCTTAAATAAAGTAATTGGTGATCTCACTTTCATATAGTAGAGGCTATACCTGCAGCTCAAATTATCCAACATCATGCATTACTTCTGAAATGACTCAATGGTTTCTAGATGTTGACTAATGAAACTCATCCAAAGTATTTTAGTTTTGAACCTGAAGCTAGTGACAAATCCTCTGTCATGTATTTTTAGTCATTCGATTTGCGAGATCCAGCGTGTACTATGTCAAGCAGTTTCTCCTGATTACTTGATAAACAATTTCATCCTCAATTTCTTGATCCTTCCTACCCTTACTACCTTATCATAGTAAGCTTTCAGACATGCGTATGGATCACCCGTCCCATCAAATATGTCGAACTTGGGTGGTCTGTATCCCAACGGAATGTCAATGTAGATGGATACATGGATCATCATAATCAATACTTACTTCACTAGGTGATCAGGATTTTCAGTGCTCTCAAACCAGGAGTTAACTTTTTATCGAATCTTCTTCTTTAATTCGAGCATCTCTGATAAGGGGTATATATTTATATGCCAAATCGATACTCAAATATATCATTTTTGCCTTGTTTGTCTAATAATGTGTGTACATTCTCATGTAAATTATGCGGAAGTGTGATTTTATACTAACTAACATGATTAGCATTGTTGTAGGAAAACATGCTTGATGAAGAAAAATGAAATGTTGGAAGAAATCGAAGATGCACTCGGGAACGAGCAAGGAAGCGGTTGGATAAGCAAGGAACACAAGGGCTCCGCGATGGAGTCATGGACACGCTGCCATCGCGGTTGCAATCTTCCCTGGGAATTAAAAGTGCAAGAAATTCCAGTGAGGGTCCATGATCAGCTGTGCCACGTTGGGATTTAATTCTCCCCAGACCTTGGGCTCCGCAGAGGGTCCGCGAAGACCGTGGCACGTTGGCCATGTTCCGCGTATGTACATTCTGTGTGCCACGTTGGAAGCAATTACCCGGGCGGACAAATTTCCAGAGAGTTTGACAAACCTGCACCGTGTCACAGCGGCAGTGCTCCGCGATGCACTCAGACACGTTGCTTGTTATTCCGGGAAAATTATCCCTAGTATAAATAGAACACTTAGGTTCGCTCTTTTTAATTATTCCGACTTGGTGGAGCAACGGGTTACGTAGTTTTGAGGACTAAAATTTTAGGGTTTTCTCTATCCCTTTCTTCTTCCTCTTTTCTTCAATTGTTTGCATAATTTCCATTCATTTAACGATGTTCAATCCACAAATGAGTGGCTAATTCTCTTCTTGCTGAGGTTATGAAATATTTTATTTGAATATTGATTAATTAATTTGATATACAATCAATAATATTGAATTACATGTTTTTTTTTTTGTTTTTCTAATTTTTTGTTCTTACTACGTTAATATCCAGGCCAATGTTAATGTAAATCCAAAAGTCCGGTTTCACCCGAGAGGGCAAGAAACTGGAAAGTTGTGAATTAATAGGGATATGATCTTTTCCTGATTTGGGAAAATTGAATTGATTTACCTTCAGATAGAAATATACCCAAAGTCGTATTAGTCATGTGTGGAATCGGTTTTGTATAGCTAGAACTTGAATTTCTTCTATCACGAAAATGCAGGTGGAAGGTTCATGATTCTTAAGTTGCTACAATACGAGTTTTAATCCATAGGCATAAGTTCCGACTAGCAACCGGGAAAAAGATAAACCATGTACATCAATAGTTCGTTTTGTTTACATGTTCTTTGTAGCCTCAGCATGATCACACTTCATAGTTCAGACTCAACTGTATAGATATTTTAGTTTACATAAAAATATATTTTCCAAAATACACAGGTATCTTTCGTTACACTGTTGTCTTCATTGTTGTAGTTGTAGTAAATTAACACTTTAAAAGGTTTCACCCCGTATTCGTTCTGCGTTCGACATTCCGGTTCTTAAACAGAGCCAATATATTATTTGTACGACCCGCACACTTGCGGGCTCATCAAGTTTTTGGAGTGCCGTTGCCGAATAGGCAATTGGTGAAACTTTTTGATTTTTATTATACGCGTTAGTTTGCTATTTCGATATTTTAATTGTTGACAACTTGGTCTAGCCTGTATGCGCATAACAGATTTCTGTTGAACACCGGCAAGAGACAAAGGTTTGGTGGATCCATCCTTCATAGGTTTACTCAACGGAGAGAAGTTTTCCTCGAGAGAAAATTGCAAAGGTCAGACAAACTATTATGGAAAGAAATCACGACCTCTACCAATCGCAAGGGCAAGACTAGTGCTCCGAGGAATTAGTGCCCAGGCCGCCCATGGCAATCCCACATGCTAGTAATGTTACATCTAGCATCCGCAAACCTGAGCCAGGAGGGAGGTTCGAGCTTAAACAGAATATGGTGCAATTGCTGCACACAAGCGGCGCATGTGCCCCCACGAGGATCCACAACAACATCTTCAGAATTTTCGAGATAAGTGACTACATCCGGAGTGTCAATAGATTACGTCAGGCTTACACTTTTCCCATTTTCACTTTTGGGAGAAGCCAAGAGGTGGCTGAAAGCTGAGCCACCAAACCCTATCACCTCATGGGATGATCTTGCAAAGGTTCTTGATCCGATTCTTTCCTCCGGTAAATAAATAAGGCTTAGAAGTCAAATTCTAGTTTTAAACAAAGGGAAGGAGAGAATTCAGCATTTAAAGCTTGGGAGATTCAAATCAGTGTTGAGGGACTGTCCTCATCACCATCAATCAAATGATGTGCTAAGCACACTTTTATAGAGGGTTTGGAACCCCACACAAAAATTTCAATAGACTGCAAATGGGGACAAGATTGAAAAGACTTACGAGGAGCTTTATATTTTGCTTAATCGTATTTCGCGTGGAAATCCGGTGGAATGCACTCTTCAAGGGGAGGAGCAAGGAAGGCAGCTGGAGTCTTTGGAAGTGGGATGGGTTTATTGGTCGCTTATCGATAGCTGTCAGGACCAATTAAACACCCACTTCTGTAAGTAACATGAACTTGAGCCAGCCTCAAGCCCTGCTGAATGCAGCGTATTTGGTGTGAAGTGTGGGAGCAATGAACACTCGCCTGAGTGTTGTGGAGCAACCAGACTCGATGAATCCTTGGTCGGGAATGCACAAAGGAGCAATCAATTGTAAACAAAAAGGGAATAGCTACAACTCTGCACTGGAGGTTCACCCGAATTTCTCTTGGGGTAGCAACAACCAATGTGCGTAGTTCGAGTCAGTGGGATGAAGGAATCAAGGAGGGCCACAGAACTATCGGGCACACATAAACAACAATGCCCTCCTCCACCACCATCACCCAGCGTTGAGGAGATGTTCGGCAATGATAGCTAGCCAAGCTCACGTGCAGGCTGACTATGTCAAATGGCAGCCGGTCAAGAACACCGCCAGTTACCAAGGCACCGGAGTATCACTTGGGCAATTTGCTGGAGCCCGTAACACCGTGCCTAGAGGAGGACTCCCCAAGATTGGCCAGCCCCAACCCCAAGCAGGTAAATGTGACTACGAGGAGGGTTTGTGCTGAAGGAGGTGGAACCCGAAAGACCACCTCAACAGTCGGGAGTAAGCGGAGAGGGAGCAGAATGATGAGAGGGGGAAACACAAAGATGCTGAATCGGAAAGACCTCCACCCTCGCTCAACGACAGCAGAAGCACAAGGAGGAGGCGTAAGCCAAGAAAATCATGGAGGTGCTTAAAATGTGTACACATTAATCCTACCTCTTGTTGCTGTTTTGCAGTGAGTGCCCAAGTATGCAAAATATATTAAGGACATCGTAATAACAAAAGCAGGCTTACTGAAGAGCCACGTGGCCCTTACGGAGGAGTGCATTTCCCGGATACCAAAACCTGTTGCCAAGCTCAAAGATCCTGGAGCTTCACAATTCAATTACCACCCGCAAAGTGACCCCAGCTCGCGGTTTGTGTGATTTGGGAGCGAGCATTAACTGATGCCAACTTATAGTTAGGTCTAGGAAGTCCTAGTTCCCACAACAGTGATTTTGCAGCTTGCGACGTTCCTTAGCAAGAGACCAGACGGTATTGTCGAGGACGTGCTAGTGCAATTCGGCTCCCTCAATCTTCCCTGGGGATTTTGTTGTATCGACTTTGAGCCAGATGCGTGAAGTCCCATTTATTTTGGAACGACCTTTCTTGGCAACCGGGAAGTGCCTATAGACAATGCAGTGTCAGCTAACCATGAGACATGATAAGGTCGAGGTGTCTGGTGTGCCACCAAACTCTTGGCCAGGTACGAGGAACCTCGCTGATTAATGTGCTTGAGCAACTGAATGCTGCTCAGGGGGTTGGAGCATTGAGAACTAAAGGGAGAGCCCCTGATAAAGGTAAGCTTGATGAGGGTGAGGACGTGCTTAGAAAACGTCCGTCACCCAGCAGAATGAGCTCAAACACGTCGAGCCGAGACGGTAAACCAGCGCCGCACGGGAGGCAACTCGTGAATTGTAATTGTAAAATGTACATATGAAGAAAAAAAAAAAAAGAGAAGAAAAAGATTTTTATTTTTATTTTATATTTTTTGTAGCATAGGTGTAAATAGAAAAATAAAAATATTTTGTTCCTCAAACTTTGGAATTCTACCCGATTTCGTGGTAAGATGTTTTACAAAAGGATTCTGAGGGAAAAAATGCAAAGGAATCAAAGGAGAAAACGAGGTAAGAAAATTTTAAGTGGCAAACAAAGGAGCCTGCGCGATGGCTCCGTGTCACGGAGGAGGGCCCGCTGTTACCCTCCGTACGTTGAGGGTTGCAAAAATTGGAATTTTAAAAATTCCGTAATGTCTGCAACATGGTTCTCATGTCATGGAGGGCATGCCCCGCGTTCCCTCCGTGACACGTTGACATGTTAATCGTGTCGGGTCACACTGGTCACCGGGCGACCCGCGCGAAATCCCACTTTTTAAACCCCTAAACCCTCATTCTCATTTTCCTCTACCCTCCGTGACAAAACCCCCAAAATCCCCTCCCCCTCAACGTGTCACGCATTAGAGGAAATTCTACAACTTTTCTTCGATATCATCGGATTAAAGGTTTGATCTTGAACTCAACTTCAATTTTTAGCTAAAAATTTCGATTTCTAGCATGAACTAGGAAGAATCCATGCCCTAGATATAAAATTGAGCTTAAATCCATTTGAGTGTTGTTTATTGCCTGTAGTATCGTTGTGATCTATGAACCTCATAATTACATGCTAATTGAATTTTGAGTGAAATTGTAGCTAGGGTTGGGTTGTGAATTTGAAAAGTTGAATTGAGGTTGAATTGTTGAAAAATTGTGGGTTGTGCATGTTGGGTGAATTGAATCGTGTTATGCTTATTGTGTTATGCTTAAGAAACGATGAAATTATCGGGGGATCAAATTGGGTGAAATTTCTAGATCTTATCGAATCACATGAAAATCGAGAGATTGCTTAGTTTGAGTTTGTAGAATATTCTTATTTTTCTCGTTTTTAGCTGAATGCCATGTGATGAAATGATTATCGATAGTATGTTGAACAGCTGCCGAAGTCTGAGTAGTACATAGGTTATACTGCTGAATTTTAAGAAGGCACGAGGCAATTTTGTTTGTGTTTTTTTTTCTTTTGTTTAGTTGTTCTAGTTTTTATATCTTTTTGTAAATTAGAATAAAAGTGATCTCGCCAAAATGCATAACGTGAGCTAAAGACTAAGTGTGGGGTGGAAGTGAGCCAAAACCCAACCTTAGTCGAAGCTAAATTTTGACTCCGACTAACACAGCCACCGTCTGTTTTCTTGGACAAAGGACAATGTCTAAAGGTGCAGACAAAGGCAAAGGCGCATCAACATCAAAATGAAGAAAGGTTAAGATCGGGAGCAAGAATTCAAGAAGACCGCAGTTCGACGCGCCAGCGCCACAATATGGAACAATTTTATGGGTGACTGAGGAGGGGAAGAAATGGTATACCAAACACAAAGAAAACAAATACTTCCCCGAGGAGCATACTGCAGAACCATTGGCAATGTGAGCCTCCTGAATGGTGCATCGATTGACGTCAGCTGGCCACGTTTCATTTTAGATGAGCCCAAGGAGTGCAACCTGCACTTAATCCGGGAATTCTACGCCAACTGGAACCCGACACTAAGGAGTCACACCATCAAAATAAGGGGCCAGATTGTCACATTGGAACCTCACCACCTCAATGCCATCCTAGGGGCGCAAAATATAGACGCCCATGTACTCCGACAGCTGAATATCACTCCACCCTATGCGGATATCAGACGCATATTATGTGAAGCCCGGTCTACGGCACGTTGGCAGGCACAAGGAGAGGGGCTACCATCAGACACTACCCTATGCACACATGAACAGTGGAAGCTGATCCGGCTTAAAATCGTTTGCTCATTTGATTCCGGCACATGACAGATGTGACTCGGGATCGTGTATGCATGGTATACGCCCTGATGAAAGGGCTGAGATCAATGTCGGGCGGTGATCATATCCGCCATGAAGTAGGTGGGCCCGATTCAAGGGCAATGTGCACGGATTCTGAGGGTCAGCTGACTTTGGCTGCCCCAGGGGCCTCGCGAGGTCGAGTGAAGAGGCCCTAGACTTGCATCCCGCGTGGAGCGGTGTGCCATAGATGTTACAAAACTAAGGCACCCGACACCACTCACGGGCCTGTTCCACATTGGCCGAGCGACATGCCCAGACGACCAATATATGTCCCGCATGTTCGGGATGCATAAGTCTAGCCTACGCATAGGCGGGAGATCGGCAACGGAGGCGAGTTGTGGCACTGATCTAGATTACCTGGCGAGAACGCCAGGGCACTATGTCGGGTGGGCCCAGCTTGTGGAGCCTGTAGATGATAATGTCCCCAACGATGAGGAGACACGTTGCGAGGAGTCTGACGTTGAGCCTGAGGAGAACGATGGTGGAGACTCGACATGGGGGATGAAAGCAAAGACTCTGATGAGGAAGTGGAATACTTTTGACTGATCAGGAGTCGTCAACCACCTTTCGTTTGAAATTGTATGAACACCGGGACGTTGTTCGATTTTGGCGGTGGGTGAGTAGTAGGGTGGTGCTGAATTTTGCCTTATTTTGTATATTTGTCGCATGTTCTTTGTCCTGTTGTTGTGTTTGTTATAATGTGACTCTGTTTTATGTGTATGTTCGTTTTTGCAAATATTGTTGTTGTGAAGCTGTGGTTGTGTGTCAAGAAATGTTGTTAGCCATATGTAAATAGTTGTTTTGTCGAAATTATCATATTTTTAAAAAAAAAAATTTCATAACTAGTTTTTTTCTTTTTGGGTTCCATGGAGTTTGTTTTCGGTTCTTTTGCCGAGAAGAGCCCCATTGAACCGAAGTCGTAAATAGTGACCCTTCTCTATGATGGATGGATGACGACCGTCCTAAGGGAAAAAGGTAGTCGATAGAGTAGTATAAATTCTTTTATAATTTTTTTTATTTTTTGTTGGTTTGTTGGTTGTATCCTGCATGGTTGCTACTCTATGGCTACGCACTTTGTTGTGGTGTTGAAAGAAGCTAATAATTATATGGCAAAGAGGATTCGTAGAAAGCATGCAAATTTTGTACATATGTAAGACACCATGCCATAGAATTCGATTCGCGGTGATTGAGGCTAATTTTGAATTCTTGTGATTAGCTGATTAAAGAATCTGTGAAGTCATCTTGAGTTGAGCATGTGCATCGAGGGTATAGTGAGGATTTGTTCATTCCATGTTATTGTCGATTGTCTAGAACATTCCTTGTCGTGTGTACGAAACGAAATGAAGGAAGTGTAGTGTAGGAAAGGATGGTAGGCGTTTCTTTGTCAACCAAAAGTTTTTCTTGTTTCCTCTTTTCATATCTACCTTGAAGATTAAACTAGTTAGCCCGTTCAGCCTTTAGCCTTATAAATTTTCTTTTCTGGTTTTCTTTGTCGAAAAAGGGTGTGAACTAGAAGTTAACCCTTTCTTTTCGTGGTCCTTAAACCAAATCCGGCTTCTTAAGCGCTCAAGAAAATGTATAATTTTCCCATGGTGTCAAGGAGTGAAATGATAAAAGAAAAGGAAGGAGAAAAAAAGAAAAGTGATGAAAAAGAAAAGAAAGAAAGAAAAAAGAGTCGAGGGTGAAATGGCCGTATTTGAAGGGAAGAAAGTTGTTTAACTCAATCTCTCTCTCGTTAGTCTCACGTGTTATAGACATGGGTGATAAATATAAAGATAAACTTCAAGAGAAGGAGGAGGAAGGAAGATAATATTTCTGGAATTTGATGGGATGTGTGAAAAGCGCTTAAAGAAGCTAGTTACTATTGTGGGTTAGCCAAAGATATACTAGTTCCATAGCTTACATTACAACCCGTTAAGTCCTACGTGATCTTACATCACGCATCCTTATATTAGTGGAGTAAAACACTAGAGGCAAGCTTATGGGTCATGACACAATGCATGTGAATTCGTTAGAGAGTGAGTGAAATTGAGCGTATATATAATCGGCTGAATTTCCTTAAAGTTCATGTGACTAAAACAAGGGAATTCTCTTATGTTGCGAGGGCACATGTTTGATGATAGAATAAATTCGTGTCGAATATCTTGATCAGCTAATATGCATGAGTTTGCCGATATCGAGAGTCGATTCTTGTGCTAGGAGGTCTTGATTTATTAAGTGTCGTTGTAATGATGACACTATGCATGTTTTCTTGATGATTTGTTGTTAACATAATCGGTATAACCGTAGCTCGGATTGTCGAGCCAAAGTAGCCATGATGGGATATCACTTTCATGAGGTGTATAAGTATTGTTCGAGGACGAACAAGATTTTAAGTGTGTGTAGTGATAAGGGGCATATTTATATGCCAAATCGATACTCAAACGTATAGCTTTTGGCCTGTTTGTCTAATAATGTGTGTACATTCTCATGTAAATTATGCGGAAGTGTGATTTTATACTAACCAACATGATTAGCGTTGTTTTGTAGGAAAACATGCTTTTGATGAAGAAAATGAAATGTTGGAAGAAATCGAAGATGCACTTGGGAACGAGCAAGGTAGCGGTTGGTTAAGCAAGGAACATGAAGGGCTCATGATGGAGCTGTGACACGCTGCCATCGCGGATGCAATCTGCCTGGAAATTGAAAGTGCAAGAAATTCAGTGAGGGTCTGATCAGGCCGTGCCACGTTGGGATTAATTTCCCACCTTGAAATTCCGCAGGGTCCGCTGACACCGTGGCACGTTGGCCATGCTCCGCGATGCATGCCGTGCCACGCTAAAGCAATATAATTCAAGGACAAATTTGCAGGAGAGCTTCCGCGTTCGCACCGTGTCACGGCGGCAGTGCTCCGCGATGCACTCCGTGACACGTTGCTTGTTATTCCGGGAAAAATTATCCCTAGTATAAATAGAACACTTAGGTTCATTTTTAATTATTCGACTTGGTGGAGCAAGAACGTGGGTTACAGGCAGTTTTGAGGACGAAAATTCTTAGGGTTTTCTCTATCCCTTTCTTTTCTTCCTTTTCAATTGTTTGCATAATTTCCATTCATTTAACGACATGTTCAATCCACAAATGAGTGGCTAATTCTCTTTCACGAGGTTATGAACTATTGTATTGAAATGTAATTGCTGAATTGCTGGTTTATTTTATCTTTTCTTCCATGGTTGTTCTATTTAATTCTTGTTCTTACTACGTTAATATCTGGCCACGTTAATGTAACCTTAAAAGTCCGGTTTCACCCAGAGGGCAAGAAATTGGAAAGTTGTGAATTAATAGGATATGATCTTTTCTTTGTTTGGGAAAATTGGGAATTGATTTACCTTCAGGATAGAAATATACCTGAAAGTCGTGTATTAGTCATGTGTGAATCTGATGTATAGCTAGAACTTGAATTTCTTCTTATCACGAAAATGTAGGTGAAGTGCTCACATGATTCTGTTGGGTTAAATACGAGAGTTTTAAATCCATAGGCATAAGTTCCAACTAGCAACTGGGGAAAAAGATAAACCATGTACATCAATAGTTCGCTTTTTACATGTTCCTCAGGTAGCCTCAACATGCTCATTCATAGTTCAGACTAACTGTATAGATAAAGTAGTTTAGCATAAAAATATTTTTAATTTTTTTATTATATATAAAACATATTTACACTATTGTCTTCATTGTTGTAGTTGTAGTAAATTAACACTTTAAAAGGTTTCACCCCGTATTCCTGTTCCTGTGGGTTCGACATTCCGGTTCTTAAAAAGAGCCACTACATTACTTGTACGACCCGTACACTTGCGGGCTCATCAATCTCTCTCCAATTTTTCTTATTGGTCCACCTCATATGGGACTCTTATTATAATTCATGTCATGAAAGAAGGAGCTACGACTGCATATAAGGGTGGAATAGGTAGCTCATAAGAAGTGGCAATGTGTGCCCCAGGTATGTGTTTCTTTACTGGGTAAGGAGACATAATACCAACTTGAGTTACTAGTGAAAGGTTAGTTGTATTCATAACTACGGGTGGAGAATTTAATGGAAGATTGGTGTAATTAGGATTTCAGCAAATTGGCGGGAGTGATAGAGAGTAGGCTACAATGTGCAAGGGGCATTAAAGGTGGATTTGTAGATGGGAGAAATATTCTGGAATAGGTTATTCCAAGGATGAAAAATGTAGTGGGCTTGGAAAGGTAGTTATATTGAGCCTAATCAAATCTCGCACATGGCACAACTCCTCCTTTGTATCTCAAGTTCTTACTCTAGATGAAGCATTTGTTCGTCATTTTGTGTAATTGTCTTTTTTTTGCGAGCCTTCTAGATTTTCCTGGGTATGAGGATATTTGTAGCAGTGTCGAATGCTTTGTATTCAGTCATCTTACTTTTGGACCTCAGATTGTAGTGTAACTCAGCCAGTTTGAGAATCAACATAAATCGACCTCTATTTTAGGGGATAAAAATAATTATAAAAAATAACAAAAGGTAAAGAGTTATCTTTGGGGATGTGATAAAGCCCATTTATAATGTTAGGTTAAACACATAAACAAATAATATTGAATAAATGCGTCTTATGTGTTTGGGGGCCTCTTTTTGCTAGAGGTGGGCTTACAATGCATACAAGTTGATAATAAATGATCCATTTTGACATATTCAGGATTAAGAATAATCTTACTTTCATTTAGCAAAAGAGGCATCAAGAGTTATCAACAAATAAGCTGATAAAAATTTGAAATTAAGTGCAACGGATGGTCACAAGAGCATACAAAGCAAATGTAAAAGGATATAAGGAATAGGGATAGCCTAAGGCCACGTAGGGCCTTTATCATCTGTCAGATCATAATAGAACCCTAAGTGATATTCTATAGATAAATTGGGATCAATCTCTGAGGACCCCTTAGATTACCTATCTGTCATCCTTAATACTCAGTATCCTTCTCCTCGCCATGTCCTATTTGGTTATTCTGATTGGACCTCCTATTCTTCTTTTTAATGAGGTGTTAGAGTATATACTCAAGCTTTTCCTCTAGACCGGTCTCCATTACACCCCTATCTTTGTCATCATATATGTTAGGTTCGTATCATGTATCCTCCTCGGGGTCTCCCTCCATTTCTTCCTATGGATCCTTTAACTCCTCCAAGGTTTTCCTCCATTTCTGTCACCTTAGGATCTACTTCAACTAGCTACATCATGAGGTTCGCAAAACCTAAAACTACTTTCCTAAACATAGGGTATTATGATCTATATGAGGTATTACCTCGAGCGCATCCCAATCGGTTAAATTAATGTCTATGATCCCTTCAAACCCCGCTTCACTTGAATGAACCATGGGGCCTCTTACAATAAACCAGACATAGTACTCAAGCATAAATCACTTTGTTTCCCTTATATTTACCATTTTCGTGTACCTCTATTCATTTTGCTGGTTCCTTACTTGTGTCACGGGAATCAATGCATGATAACTATTCTCATATAATTCCATGTGAGACCACAATAGTATATCCTGGAGAATGTCAAACTACCTCAATACCCTGAGCATGGCATATGGCTGAATCCGTCCTAATCCAATCAATAAAAAGTACAAATATGCGGTCCTCAACAAAACCCTTCTCACCAACCATGGGTATTTCCACTAAATAATGTCCCTAATAGATGAGTCAAGAATGTGCACCAGTCCTCTCCCCAATAGGTGCATCCAAAAAACCTTATCTACTCCTCACGACTCTATATTTTTTGTGTGTATCTATGTAATAATCCATGTCCAGGGTATGCTGGTAGAAGTGTGCTATGGCTCAAAGTTACAATAGCAGGTTGTAGCCCTTGAAAAAGTCATGTCCTCTAGAGAATGCTAATAATGCTCAGGGCATCTCCGCGAGAACCCTAGAACTAGTGTCAACTCATATGCATATATTAAAATTCTCATAACTAACTGTAGAAGGTTAATTTTGACCCAGTGCAACCTCTTTGGAACAAACACAGTCTTTAAGAAAGACATTGAAAAAACTTAGCGTCGCATTTGCTCCTATATCCCACGGGTACATGCAAACTCATTCTGATGTTGGTTAAAACTCTCACGGTGACCAAACCCCTAGAAGAGATAGTCAAACTTGACCCAACCATCATCTACATTCCTCAAATATAAGTAAACACATTGTCCTAAAAATTCATAAGAAGTTCCCTCCAGGTACAAATGATTGGAGAGTTGGCCTTCTTCCATTGAACGACAGGTTTGTGAACCCACTGACCTTCTCCAAGGCAGGATTTATCTTGAAATCTAAAATATTGAATGTAATGGTGGCTGGATCCATAAAACTCCATTAGTATAGTGACAAATGTTTTGTTAGCCGAACACCCATCAATGACCTCAAGGACCCAAATGTTGTCAAATTTTTGCCCCAAGTGCCACTCAAATATTTTTCCACCAAGTTTGTAGTTCATAAGGATCTAAGAATATCATTTGGATATTTCGTACGTTTTGGTTAATCTCCATCTATAAGAATAAAGGTAAAGGATATGATAAGTATGTTTGGTCCGAATCCACATGTATCTATGTAGGGATCATTTACATCAATCTCATATAAAAATGTATGTTGTTAGGTATAGGACCTTTGTAAAAAATGGCAGCTTCATAATTCTAGTGAAAATACCCTAGACTGGCCTCCCTAAGGTGTATGCAGTACTACTTATCTTCTAGAGTAAGAGTTTTTCTTATGAATCATTAGAGTAGGACTGAATAACTGCGAGAGGGTATGCAATGAAACTAAACATACCAACTCTGAAACTAGAGAATCCAAAGAAGGTTTGGAGTGTAAGACAACTCCTTGCCTGAACCGTAGGGTGTGTAGTTTATGGCCAAAGACTCAATAACAAGTGCAATGATAGTACAAGAAAAGCAATAACATGTAGTGTTTCAAATATATAAGCAAGAAAAATTAGGATTTGGATTACATCCTTCCAAATAAGTAGAATAGCAGATAATAATAATAAAGCTAAAAACAAGTAGTAAGCATAAAATAAGGAAACATCCCTTAAGTGGTAACATTATAAAACTCAGTCTACTAAGATCAAAACTTAAATTCCAACTTCCCATTAGAGTATATTGCTTTATATAGTGTTATATGAAACGACACATGGCTTACATTTCCACCACTATAGTAGTTGATATATATTTTTAGTGGTTACTTTGCAACACATTTTTAGAATGCCTAGCTCTTTTCATTGCATGCTTATTATACCATATTCAAAGTTATTATAATTTAGTATTAGTATTCTATTTTGTGTCAAAATACCTTATTAGCTTCAAATTGCTGATGAACTTAGGATGTATGACTTCATACGTATGAGAAAATCTCTTTCTATTTTATTAGTCAAGCGCTAGTTGCAAGAAAATGGATAAGGCGCAACAACTTTAATAGTTGCTCCCTCTTCACCCATGCTAGTATTAATCCCTAACCTCTTAGCTTCAGTAAATATAAACTCTCCATTCTCATCTCTAACACATATTGCAGTTGATCCTTGCCCTGGATTGCCTCTACATGCACCATTTGTGTTGCATTTAAACCTATCAACTTCTGGCCTTCTCCATTTAACAGTTTGCACCCTCGTCAGTGGTTTGTAGTTCTCTAACTGTTGTACTATTTGTGTCCATTGGCTAAGAACCTCCCTTATCCATGGATATATCAACTTTATTAACTTAACAATGTCAGCATTTGTTACACCCCGTAAGCCCAAAGATCAGACCCAGGAGTTGAAATGGAGAAAAGTTTAAAAACTGGCACCAAGCACAGGAGAGGTCGTGAGGTGACCCGTGAAAGAACCCCACGAGTCATGATGTGACTCATGGGGAGGCTAAGTGATGAATTTGAAATGTGAGAAATGGGATCCCACGGTCGTGAACATGAGTCGTGGTCAGCCCCCACGACTCGTTAGGTCAGTCGTGGGGTGGGTGAGTAAGAGTAGTGAAGGAAAGGGGAAAAGTACTTGACGGGAGGACCCCACGAGTCGTAGTTAGTTACCAC
>JACEIK010005021.1:76856-119781 GCA_018107945.1 Datura stramonium | reverse complement strand
GGAGTTTGGGACTGACTGTTCATTGGTTACTTTTGGATGACGCGGATCGTCAGTTTCAACCGTTGGATGATATAGTCAATCAACGGTGTACAACGAAGGATTTGTGACAATAACTTTCGTTTTGATTTCGTAATTAGTTTTTATGGTAAAAAATTTATTGTAAGGACCCTGTATTTTCCAGGTGGATTTTAGAGTTATTTCCTTTATTATAATTTACTAATTTTAGTTAATTTTGTCTTGAAGTAGGTAATCATGTAATGTATTTTTATATTATTAGTTTAAGCATAAGTGTTTCGCGCGTATTTTTTATTATTAATAAGAATATGTTTGTAAAAATAGTAGTTAATTTTGTCTTGAAGTAGGTAATCATGTAATGTATTTTTATATTATTAGTTTAAGCATAAGTGTTTCGCGCGTATTTTTTATTATTAATAAGAATATGTTTGTAAAAATAGCATAAATAATTTTATGAAATGAAGATTTTATTACGCAGATAATGGGTCTAATTTATTTTATATGAGTGTAATTCATAATTTAATTTTGAATTTATCATATAAAATTTAATTTAAAAAATTAAAAAAGGAAATAATGATGTGATTATTTAAAAGTTGAAAATTTTAAAATTTTAATATATCTTTTTACCTAAAAATCATTCAACTTAAAATTTATCATACAAAAGTTAACTTTTTAATTTTCTTTTTGTCACTTAAAAGTTATTCAACTTTGATATAATATTATCGTTTCTCAAGACGATTATAATTCAAAATTGTATAGTAGAATAGAAACATTTAGTATAAGTTATTTGCTTAAACAATTAGCACTTGAGAAATCGTACTATGAGTTATTATTGACTTGTTTTGACACTAATAAATTAATATCATATCATAAACACATTTATTTTTTTGTAATTTAACGTCCAAATTAAGAAAGATTCATCAAAATTAGTGAAATGAAATTTTCATTTTAAAAAGCGGTAAAAGGAATGATAGCTTGCTATGAGGTTTTGTACGTTAAATATTTAGTTATACACAATTTAAATTTCATTTTTACTCTTTATGATATGATTGCAAACTCTTTTAATTTTTCTCTCAACCTTAATCTATGTGTTTGATCTAACACTTTCACATATATTTAAATGAAAAATAGTGTAGATCTAATTAAAGAATGTGAATAAAAACACTTCGATTAATCAAATGTGCTAAAGACGTCAGTTTCTATATTTTTTTCTTTTTCCCAATTGTACAATTTTTTTTAAAGAAGAAGAAAGAAGGAAATATCTTCAATTAATGCATAATAAAAATTATATTCTTTAATTTATTTTTTACCATGAGTTGAATAATTGTGATGGATAATTAGTTAGTTTAATAAATAAAGGATTAATATAATTTAACAAAATTATAATTAATTTTAAATTTTAAATGTTAGGACTTTCAATATAATTCAAATCAATGAAACATTTTAAGAAATTTTTTTTAGTCAATTTTAAAATATTAAAAAAACAAAAAAAACATGTAATTTAATTAAAATACAAAAATAAACACATAATTAAAAATTTAATTAATTTCAAACTCTTAAATATTAGGTTAATAATTTTTTTTAAAATAATAAAAAATAATTTTATCTACAACGATGTCTTTTAATAAAGAGCAAAACATTTAATCAGCATTATGAAGGGCCTTCACACTTGAAGATATTAGAAATTATAAAGATGCTAAGTATATCTACAAAGAGTATTTTGTTAAGTAAATATGAGTGAAATATTATGCATAATTATAATAATTTATAATTTTATGAAAAAAAAGTTAAAAAACTATTTATTTTAAAATTAAACTTATAATATATGAAAGAGATGGACAATGTCAGCTAAGTAAATACACAAATTTTAAATTATATATTTTTTATTTTTTTTATTTTTTTTATTTTTTTTAGTTTTTTTAATTTTTTCATTATTTTTGAAATTCTGAATTCCTCTCTGATATTAGTTTGAATATAAATAACTTAAGCTAGCATAACAATTACAATTGTCTTTTTTAAATCCATAATTAAAAAATTTCACAACAGACAAAAAAAAGATAGATTAACAAAACTTAAGGGGGCTGGAGATCAATAAAAAACGCTGACATAAAAGAGCCAAAATTAAATTATGTAATTAAAAACTCTTTTTATAGAAGTAGAAGAATTTATAAATTAAAAGAATTTAATATACACTATCAAAAAAGAAAAAGAATTATTTAAAAAAAAGCAAAAAAATTCATTACTATGAGAATTTTTTTTAAAATCAAAAAAAGGAAAAAATTCTATTAAAAAGTTCATTACCATGGGGAAAAACAAAAAGGTTTTCCAAATCAAAAAAGCCAAATTTTTTTTTTTTTGACGTCACTTAACGGTCGCCGAGGCACACGACGCACTGCTCCTCAATTTGTCAACTACACCGGAAATCCACATTTTCCCTATTTCGGCCACTTAACAATTGACCGGTAATGAATTGTGAGGGCACTTAACTACTGCTACCCCTCGTCCTGGGGTCTCCGAAATAAACCTCTTACCCACTCGCTCATCTAACGAGTTAGGCAACGACCCGTGTCACTACGAGTCACCGAATGACTCGCTCTATGACCTCGGTGCGATTTTTCTCGTTTTCTATGATTCAACCCTAGCCTCGATCTAGAGTGGGACTTTGCAAGTTACATTTTATACCATGATGCATATCATTAACTCAAATAATGCTCAAACTAAAATCAAACCAATACTAATGCTAACAAAAAGAAATGATTCCAATACTAGAAACGATAATAATATTGTATACTTATTCTTTAATTTTGCAAAGTTAAATTACATTAGCAAAACACATAACTTAATTTTTTAATATTTAGTTGCGTAATTAATACTTATTAGTCGTACTTTATTCGCATGGCTTAGTACTTTTAGAGTATATATTATGACTTATTAATTAGCAAAATTTATTTTATGCGATTTTCATTATCTTTTTATTAAATATTTTAGTACAACATCATCACTTATTTCATATTTTGTGTTATTTTCTTAATTATGAAAAACACATCATAGGAAGTTCTATGTTACTAGGATTAAAGAAATGTTTCAAATATAAGTTATATGTTTTATATGAAGACTTTATTGAAAAATTCGAAAAATCCGAGGTTAAAAAATTCGACTTTTATTGATTTGATTTATAGATTTAAAACTCAATACAATTAATTTAATTCTTAATATTTAAAAAAATTCAAATCAAATCAAACATATAAACCCCACTTCTTACATTTAAATTAAAAATTAAAGCATCTAGCCAAGCGTGAAAGATAACCTTTGATTTACCGTAAAATGTAAAAGAATTGCAGAGAGGGTATCAAACCGAATATTCGTATATCAAATTCTAATTTATTTTGCATTACTTCATGCATCAATTTTTACCTTAAACTCCAAAATAAAGCAAAATGCACCACAAAAAATATCGTACCACACTAAAAAATGTGTATTCATCTTTTACAAGTATCTTTTTTTTTCTTTATTAAAAATCACAAAAGGTTTCAGCCAACATAAAACAGTGATTCTTTTGAAATATAAGATTTTATTATTTTCGTGATTTCTTTAGTGCTAGTTATTTGTTGATCTCATTAAATTTAATTCTTTGATTTATTTTAAAGTTTGACACCAAGTTCAGAGAAAAGATGAATATTTGTATTTATATTTTAATGTGTTATTATTTTAAAAAATTAATAATCTATTTTGTCAAGCTTTTTAAAATTAACTTATATTTAAAATATATTTTTAAAAAATACTTTAATGAGAAATAGTTTATGTTAATTAATTAATTTAGAAAATACTTTTTATGTTAAAGCTAATGTTTGACCACATTTTTTAAAGAAATTTCTAAGTGTATTTTTTCAAAATGTTTTTGCAAGAATTTCTTCTTTTTTTTTTAACTTCGAAAAACATCTTCGCTACTTCCTAAAAGCATTCTATTTTTCTCAAAAATTTAATCTAACACCTCTTTTTCTTCTTCTACTTCTTAAAAGTACTTATTTTCCTCAAAAATTTAATCTAACACCTCTTTTCTTTCCGTTTACTTCTTAAAAGTATATTGTTCTCTCAAAAATTTAATCTAACACCTCTTCTTTTTCTTTTTTAAATAAACAATTTTTTTGGAAAAGTTATATTTATAGCTTTAAAAATTACTAAATGTTTAGCAGAAAATTCATTTCAATGAATTTCAGCCTCATTAAGCTTCGGGAGGGCCAAATGCTTATTTTTTCTAAAAAAATATTTATTTTTAAAATGAGGTGTTTGACCAAACTTTTAAGAGAAAATAAAATATTTTTTCAAGTAGCTGGTGTTTGCTTTCCGTAAAACTAAAAATAAATTTTCTCTCCAAAAGCACTTTATTTGAAAAACACTTTGTAAAATACACTTACAAGCACTTTTCAAAAGCTCGTCAAACATTAATTATAGCTCAAGGATTTTTTAAATTTATTGAACAAACACAAATCGCTTCACAAAAGTACTTTTTTATAATTTTGATGTCATTCTCAAAATGTTTGATTCTTGAGAAATTCGGGTCAAAACAAAGAAATCATTTATGGTGAGAATGAAAGATTTGCAAGTAATAATATTTTGGTGCATTTTGTTGTATTTTTGCGTTTAAAGGAAATTTTTTAAAAAGAAAATAGTAAGAAACATGGTTATAGGTTGACGACAATTGTTAGTGCAATTTATTTTGTGTGTGCTTGTTGATATCCTCGCGTAGCTACCTTAAAAGACGAGGAAACTTCTCTCTCATGCTTCCAAATAGTAAGTTAGCTTAACTTGCGCAAGTGAGTCACTCATGGCGAGAGGAGGAAAACAAGGTCGTGGGCGACTGACGAAAATGACTACGAGTATCAGGGAGGAGACTATAGGTATTCGATTTGTATCGTAAGGATCAAAAGGAACCATTACTCCAAGGGTTTCACAGGTGTCTCCATGTTCTATCGAGATTAGTGGTGTGTGCTCTTCCTACCGAGATTAATCAACAAACAGGTAATAAGAAACTACCGGGGCTAAGTTCGCCTATAACCGGTACCTCGCGAACACAAGAGTACGAGCCGAAATCAATGGAACAAGAACTGCCGAGCTGGTGGATTGTGGAAGATCGATGACCTATAACAGCTCCCCAAACCAGTCGTGGACAAACTTTTTTTCAAGAATAATAGAACGAACAATGGTATGTCTCTTACTTATCACCCCCCACATCTAAACGGTGGCAAACCTATGGTTTTTAGAAAAGGAGCATGTGGAAAAGGAAGTGGAAAATGAATGACAATGATCATATAATGACGGGGAAAAATCTAAGACAATGCTATGAAACGGTGATATAGATCGTAAATGGTCTTCCCCTGCGGCTACGCCTGATCTATTTCTCCAAGCCAGGAAGGTTATTTTGTGATTAAGTTCCGCCATCGGATGACAAGAATGAGATACTTTACTGACCATATACCATGAATAATGCATTCCATTTTCCTAAAGAAGTGACGTAAAATTTTTGATTTCTCAAAGGGAATTTACTACGTAAATACCTTTACGGGTGGTGTTCCCAATTTACCCATGAGTTGTTGGGGGGGAATCACTTAGTAGAATTAGCGGGTACTGTGGGAAAGCCTATCTATGCGGATTAATGTACTACAAAGCAAACTAGAATCTCCTTTGCTAGGCTACTTATTTGAATGGAATATCACACAAGCTTTGCCATCGTGAGATAACAATTTTAGATTCAAGGTAAGCGGAGTGGAAACAGTGGGTTGATTATGATTGGAAGCCTGGCTATTGTAATAAATGTTTGCAAGAGGCCATAGGTGCAATACTGTGAGAGTCGATCAACAAAGAAATCAAGTTATGAGGCGAGTGGAGGGCAAAAGACCGGTCAAGAGCAACTTATTCCTCAGATGTAGTTTTGAACAAGATTGTCGATCACACATCCTTTCGATGGCAAAAGAGTAGAAGACATAACAAAGGATACAAAGGGAGCAAACCAAACTTGTTTCGTAGGACAACCGCAAGTGTGCCAAGTTTTAACCTAGCAAACTTTCCCTTGCCCACACCTGTAATCACCTTAAAATGGATTTCGAATATCAAGGAGAGGGCGACAGTAACTTCGCCCTTCGATAAAGGAGTGGGACTCTTTCATCTCAATTATGAATTAGTTGTTTTGGAACCTAAAGGTATTAATAAGAGGTATAAGCAGAAAAGAGCTTAAAATATACCTCAGGAATAAGAACATCAAAGTGACAGTCTCAATAAACAAGTGGTCAAGGAACAAAACCTTACGAAGGTTCTAAGTAATATTGCCTCGTGGTGGAGTGTCTTACATAACTATCAACATGCTTATAATGGTAGAATATGGCTTATATGGGATCCTATATGGTATTGGATTGATGTTATTAGAAGTGAAGGGCACCGATTCACTACAACATCGAGACCGATCAATAATGTGGATTGTTTTCATGTGCCAGCTTCATGGATATAACACAATGGAGCAAAGGAAGGAGTTATGGAATGCTTTAAATGAGATTGCTATGGGAATTTCTAAGCCTTGGCTAACTTGGGTGATTTTATTCAGCCCTTGTATTGCCATCGATAGATCCATGGGAACTCGTTACCATGTGAAATTCAAGAATTCGTAAACCGCATTCATAGCCTTCTACTAAAGGAAATTCCCCGGAGGGAGTATTATACCCGACCAATAAGCAACATGGTGGTAGAAGAATGGGCGCAGTAATTGATAGAGATTTTGGCAACTCGTGAGTGGATGACGAAGTGGGGTACATAAGATTGAGTATGAACTTCCATATTTCTGGACACACTGCTGCTATTGAGATGACTACAGATTCAAAGTTGAAAAATACCTTTCAGATTCTTCATGGTATGATTGGATCATGAAACAACTTTCTCGCATGGTGGAAAGAGTCTGTAATCAACTCAGACCGGAAGATACTAGGAAGAAAATGGAGATAGTTTGGAGAAAACTCAAATATCTTATGCCACACTTTAAGAAGTTAAATGTTCAGAGTTCAAGAGACCGCTCATAGAATGTAGAATACCAGTAAAGGATCTTATAAATATACGTACACAAATGAGGAGACAATGTAATGAAGAACTACCTGAGGAGAGCAACATTGCCGCAAAATCGAGTAGTTATGTACCGATCGGGGTTATAATGCATTTAAGCAAAAACGAGGGCAACCTGGATAAAGCTAGGTGATTCAAATTCTAAATATTTCTACTATTGTGGACAAATGAGAGAAGTCAGAGGAAAATGATTATGGAACTCACATCTCTCAAAGGAGATGTTTACAAATCCGTAAGACATTAAGCCGAAATTTCACTCTACCAGGATTAAATTGTCACCGCTAATATTCGCCCGTTGTTAATAAAGTAACAATGGCCAATGGTCCTAGATTTTCACAATCGGCAGTAATCGAGCTTGTTCAGAATAGGAAATATGGAATGGCTTGAAGGTATAAAAAGGATGACAAATCACTGTGGATTGATGGTTTTAATGCTAAGTTTTTTTAAAAAGACTTGGCCTATTATTAAAACTGATGTTATCATAAAATGCCGAGGATTTCTTCATATGAATCGATGACTAAATCTATTAATTGCACTACTCTCACTCATTCCTAAAGCCTCAGACTACCACAATTAAGGATTTTAGCCACTGTAATGCTGGTACGCTTATATATAAGATCAATGTTAAGGTGTTAAATCTAATGGGGATCACAGAATTATGGCCGATATCATCTGGCTAAGTACAAAAGTGTGATTCATACCCGGGAGGAGGATTGCCGATACAACATCATATTGGCTTAGAGTTGGTCAAAGGTTATACCAGAAAGCACATTTCAGCTATGCATGAACAAGATTGATCTCTAGAACGCTCTAGCGATTCAGCTTGAATGGTCTTTTCTGTAATGTGACGTTGAACTAAAGATTCCCTTTCGAGATCCATTATGGATCATGCAACGTGTAAAGACTCACAATTATACTATTATGATTAATGGAGATACTACTAAGCCATTCGATGTCAATTAATGATTTAGGCAAGGTGACCCTTATCGCCTTCCTATTTAAGTATTAGTATAGAGTACCTTAGTAGAATCCTAAATAATTCAAGAGCTTTACAGTTTCCAAATTCCACCCTAGATTGGGAAAATTGGATTAGCATATCTATGCTTTGCTGATGACTCACGTTTGCAGAGGAGATTTTCAATCTATCGCAGCTTTACATCATCACTTTCTCATATTTTTCTCGAAGCTTCGTGGACTTCAACCAAACACAGGGAAGAGTTCTATCTATTTTGGAGGAAAATTTTACTCGCAGAGGGACTAATACTACAAGATCTTGGATTTGCTCATGGAGAACTTCCTTTCAAATACCTCGTATTCCCCTTCTCTTTCAACTAAGAAATTCTTTGGTGTAGTAAGGTACTCTTGATTGAAAAAAATTGTGGCTGTAATCTCATCTTGGACAACCAAGAAGCTATCTTATGCCTAAAGGAGAATTCAATCATACAACAAGATTGCTTGGTACGCAGCCTACCGTCCGCTTATTTACCAACTCGCCAAGATAATTAAAGTAATTAATGACATTGTCGAAGCTACATGTGGTCTGGAACAAATAGTATCACAAGGAAAGCATTAGTAGCATATGACAAAATTTGTTCTCTAAGAGCGGCGGGAGGCCTCACCATCAACTCGAGGCTCGAACATGGCAAATACAGAAAAACCGGCTGACGTGGGTACATAAAGCCGATAAAATTGGGTGAGGTGGATTCATGCGTATTATATCAAAAATGATCTATAATGAGATCATCCCTTTGAGGTGCATCTTGATGGTCAGCAAATCATCGCCGCTTAGGATAATGTGGTTTGATCCAAAGAACCTTTAGCCTCATCTCAAAGTCTAATTAGCCGCTTTACCATACGCTACTTCACGGAGGAACAATTAGCATGGAAAATCTGATGTTTGAGAATTCTGCTAGACCAAAGGCAAAGTTTACTATGTGGCTTCATTTTCATGGGAAGTTACGCATCATGGACAAACTTCTTAAATGGGGTCTTCAAGTATCACCTATTTGCTCTCTATATTGCCTACATGAAGAGACTAGAGATCATTTATTTCTACATTACTCCTTTGCTAAAACTACTATGGGCAAGAGTACTTCGTTGATCCGAAATGGCAATTTAACAACAATCAATTGGGACTCTACATTACTTGGGCAAAGAAGAATGCAACAGGAAGACTCAATGTGCGAAGGTGTTTAAACTAGTCTTCGTTGCACGTGTATACTCTATATGAATGGAAAGGAATCAACAGTTTTTCGAGAACAAACAAAGGACATATGATAGTCTTGCTAAGGAAATTGCATATCTTTGTACAAACCCAGAGCCAAGCTCCGCATTCTCTCATATTTTACATCAAGTGGATTTTTTAGCCTTTCAATTTCTAGGAGTAGTGTAAAGTGTGTTTAGATGGAGGTCAATTAGTTTTATTTTGAGATAGCTGGCAGAGGTGTTTGCTATGCTATAGTCTTGTAATGTCTATATTTTGGTGATTAATAAAATTTAAGCTAATTACCCAAAAAAGACAATTGTTAGTGTGTTTTGTTATTTTTAATTACTTTGACAAGTTTGAGATGTTGTGTATGTATTTGATCTTTTAGAAAACTAAGACATAATTGAGTACCCTTTCTATTTTGCCCTTAATATAGTTATCTTTGGAAGTAACTAACATTGATTAATTAGCGTAGAAAAACTTCTAAGGATCAAAACTGATTAATCAAAACTGATAATAAATATGTTATTGATTAAACGTATTTAAAAATAAAAAACCAAACCAATAATATATAAAATCGAACCAACACGACCGATAACACCCCACATTTATCATATCATTCTCCTAAAAGACTAACTTGGCTATTCAAATACAAATTGTAGGGTGTATCGACGTGTCAATGGGGATACATTCCTCAACTTCACAATATAGCTGCAATGTAACTGCTAAGTTAAGCCTTCTAAAGGTTTTTTAAGGAAGAAAAGAGGTCACACGAGAGTTGCAAATTTTCACACAACTAGAACTAGGAAACCGATAAATAAGATAAAACATTCAATTGTTGCTATGAGTCACCAACCTGCATGTCTTGCTAATTGGATAAATGCCAAAGCAATGTAGTGAGGAAAGGGGAAAAGCAAAGAAGAAATCTTTGCTAGTTAGCCATCAACTGTAAAACCAAACATTTTCCGTCTCGACTCCCTTTTAGTAACCATGATAACAACTCATAAAGAAATTGCACATATAGATGGTTCATACAATCAAAGAAATATGAAAGGTAAAAAGAAGGCGTGAGAGATAATTGATCCACTTTGATTAGCTAGGTTATGCAGTAGATAATTGAGATAACAAGTCTAATTATAATTTATTATATGACAAGTATGATATATCTAACGCATCATAACAACATCGCTACATCGAAAAGAAAAGGTTCGCAAAGATGCAATCAAAGCGCAAGATGAAGCAAGGGCTAAATACAATTGATCCACTGCATCATCTGATAAACTAACAGCTGGAATATGACTTTTGCTTCTTATCATCCAAGAGAGAGCCCAGAAAATAGTAATTCCAACTCCTCATCCTGTGAAGTGGTTCTCTGCATAAAATGTGAGACAATAAAAACATAAAACCCCATTTCATGCTTAACAGTTAACACAAAGTCATAAGAAATCTATGATACACTTATAAACAATACAACATCCACTAAAGCGGTCAAGTGACTGTAGAGATACATTTCTTCTGCCTCCAAAAAATAAACTTGCTCTTATAATGTAACATGATTGTGAAACAAAGCATGAAAGACCAGCAAACATCAGTACAATTGTATCCCAGTTTCTCCAACAAGTACCCTATAAACAAATAACAGTGGCTTTGTATTATCAGCAAAGAATTGGTTGACTAGGCTGACTACTGATCAGACAATGTGCCAAATCTTTCACGGGGGAGAGAGGGAAAAACAGCCACAAGCAAATATACAGATTGTGTGTGGTATGAATTTCAACCGAACCATAATTCTCTGATAGGAGCTGAAGGGGTTACATTCTTTACCTGAGTATGTTAAAGGAAGAGGAAAACAGTAATAAGCCAATATGTTTCAAAGGATCAAGAGGATTCCTAAATCTCTAGTATATGAGTGCAAAATCCATAATTACTCAGACTTTTCTTTCGAAAATTTACTTTTCCATCATGCATAAACTAATACTAATCTGTGGAGGCAGCAAACTTCATACTATTCCTTTGAACACACAATCGATCTAGAATGGTATACAAGTAATATAAAACATAATTCATACAGGAAATGTCTCTTGTTGTTTCCTTGAGTATACCCAAAATTATAAGAGCCGAATGCCAACAATCTTACAACTTTAGGTGACACTTATTCATGGAGCACATTGAGAAAGTAAATGGCAAGGCATTTTCCCCATACAGAGAAACTCAGCCTCTAAGTATTTTCTGCTGAATAAATCTATAGGACAGCATTTGAAGTCACTATTAAGTCATGCTGAAGACCATATATCAAATGCTTGAGACCCTCACCCTCCAGATAAACAACAATAGACCGTGATCAGTGAATTTAACCCTGGGTAATGTAGCATTGCAGAAATGAGACCTCAAGCAAGATATGAGGTGTGCTCGAATAAGATGTTTTAAAAGGTCTCCTTTTCCCATAGCTACTTATTTGTACAACAGTAAAATACAACTATATAAAACACAAGATAAGAGATCACAGTGACCATATATCAAAAACATGCATACGCTTGCACACACCACACCCAAAAAAAAAAAAACCTTTTATTTTGGGTTTGGTGTGTGTGTGTGTGTGTGTGTGTTTGTGGGGGGAGGGTTATGCACCATGTACCTGAATTGGACAGAAGCTGCAGGATTTTGTTGAGACGCGCATCCGATGAGTGGCATATCCACTGCTTGGCGGAAGTCTGCTCACTCTCTTCATTTCTTCATGAACTGCTCCCATTTTCCCTTCAGATCCCATCCGCCTAAGTGCATCATTAGAAGACTGGGTGCTAGGGAGACCATCTTTGGGGTGATTTAGGGCACTGCTGTGATTAACTTGACAAAGGTGATCCATTGAACAACCTACAGTTAAATGACATATTAAAAGCACGGATAAATCAAAACCTCCCAACAGAAAAATATTTGAAAAGGCAAAGATTACCCTCTATATGCTTAAGATGCCAATATAGATACAGAATAGAGACAGCAAACAGACTGTGACTAACCATGCTTCTGAGGTTTTGACATTACTCATCAACCAGCTATAACTTTAATAATATACTCCCTCCCTGCTCCATTTTAATTTGGCAGTGATAAGATTTGCATAACCATTAAAAAAAATAATAAGTGGATTTTAATTAATTAATATTTAATTCGTTAATTTTTGAAAACATACACAATAATTCTTTCACATTTTAAATGACTTTAAGTACTATGAGTAGAATTAGAAGAACAATGATCGCTTATCTCGAATTTGAAACGAGCATTTATTTTGAAACAACTATTAAGAAGTAATTAGATATACAAAATGTAGAGCGAGGAGGCAGAGGGGGAGACAGGAATACATACAAGGGGATTTCATACTAAAACGACACACCTAAGATTAGAATTTGTGGCCTAGAGCAATTTCTGGACTCCCTTTGCCACTAGACTAGAATCTTCCCTCACATCAAGGTTCATATAAAACAAACAGAAAATCTTCCCTCACACCAAGGTTCAAGTATTTAACAAAAAGAAAGTTCAATTTTGGCCCTAGTTGGGTGCAATATGACTTTTAGGTAAAAGGGGATTCAATTGAACTCCTTGGCAACACCTAGCTATGCCTTAGCGAGAGGTACCAGTACAATTGAATATAACCTTCACTCATAAATGCATTAATCTTCATAATCTCTAAGTGAACATGCATTTAAAGTCCAGTTTTCCACTCCATTTTTGCCAAATCTTTTTAAATCACTTTATTATTTCGTTAAATTGAAGCTCCAAACAGAAAAATTGTTAATTTGTGGTGCTATATGTCTGATAAGTACGCAACCATCCATTTTTCAACAATTCCCTTGAATACAAAAAGCAAATCATAAGTTCCATTCATTCAAAATTCAAACATTATCAAAGAGAGAGCGATAATCAACATGTACCAGATACATGAAATCAAAGCCTTAATTAGTAAAACAACTTTAAAAAGATAAAACAAAACGAAATTTCAGATAAATGCTATAAACCTAAACTGGGGGAATTGAAATTCACTGTCGTCTCCAATTGCCGACCGAAACCTATGTCCACCATACCTTGGGTTTCTAGAAAACCGAGATCCTCTGAAGAGTAAAGAAAGCACCGAAGTTTAGGAAAATGTCACAAATGACTCTAGAGAATTGGTATGGTGTCGATATACCCTAATTCGATCAAAATATACAGAGGTTTTAGTTATGCAGCAACAATAATCAATAATCTTCACTAAATAAACTAAATAAATAATAATAAAAATAAATTAAATTAAAATATAATAAGAGTGAAAAATATTAATTTTAAAGTTGCATTATTATTTTAATTCTTCACTAAATAAATAAAAATAAATATAATATGTAAAAATCATCATCATCATTATATTATTATACAAGTGGAAATTCAAAAAGTAAAAAGTTACATTATCATTTTGCCCTTCACTAAAAAATATCGCAATAGATAAAATTATCAATATTAATAATTAAATATTAATATTTTATCATACATGTCATAATTATATATTTATTAATATATAATAAAGTTAGGTATAAAAAAGAGTGACGTGACACCTCTCTTTGGCCAAGGATTCTATTTATTTTTTTCTTTTTTTTTGATATTTTTTTATTTTTGGATAATTATTTTATTATAAAAATATTATCTCCATAATCACACTTCTTCATCTTCATAACTTTACCTATTAATAAATAATTAATTGACAATATCATAACTCACACTAAACTACATTAATTATAGAATAACAATGACAAAACATTACCTCTTCTCTTCTTTGACACTATTTAATTGAAAATTGCAAAGAATGAAAATAGCCGAAACATCCTAATTTTTGCATCAAAGGAAGACTGGGATAAATGCAATAATTCACCCTATCCTAAATTAGTGAGATAGCTTATTTTTGTATAAGTTGATACATTTTTTGGGCATAACGAAAGGGTTTGGATTTTAACTATTGTATATATCGTTTTTGCTTGTTCATTTCACTTTTTGGAAATGAGTCGATAATTTAATGGTAGGCCGAAGGAAAGATTTGAAGAACAAAAGGCAATCGAGGCGTGGCTCATCAGAATCTCTTCTAGGAATGCAAAAGGTGGTACTCAATATTCCACGATGTTACACACATTGGAGCCTATGTCCACTCTTCCTATGCTATGTCTAGATTCGAACTTGAATAGTAGGTGTAAACTGTCAGCATTTATACGCTATTCAAAATACAATATAATTTTTGCTATGATTCATATAAATTAATTTCTAAGGACTTACATTTTAGTGTTGATGGTATCATGATTATAATTTTGTACACTTTAATTTATGCCAAATGGTTGAGATGCACGAAATGGTTTTAGGCAAACGCTTCGATAGATATCATGAGTTGGGACAATATACTTTCGGGAAACTTGAGCTATGAATCAGGGTGCCCCCTCGCAGCCTAATTGTCAAATTGCTGGTGTTCACATTTGCTTATATGGATTCCCGATTTAGTTTGGTAAACACGCGTTGTTTTGATATAAAACTTAAACAATTGGTCATGATCTTTGCATCCGTCCATTATTTTCCTTGTCCATCTTTCTAACTTAAATTCCATATCGTGTCTTTTTGACCGTTTTTGTCATCATATCCTTAATGTATAGAAAAATTATTACCTACTATTATATATTCCTCTTGCCTATTAATTTTTCGTTAAGTATGGAAGCATACTAAAATATAATCAGAAGTTAATTTTACTTTTTAAAGATAAAAATGATAGAGAGAAAAGGAAGTCATGCTTCAACATTGATTCGTAATGCTACTTTGCGCTTAAAATGTCGCTCAAGATGGAGATTATTATCAAACATAGATAAGATTATCAAAAAATGATTAAATTTGCCGAATTTTTAAATATTTTGATAAAATTTTGAGAAGAAATTTCTTAAGAGTTGTGCAATATGTTCAGTTGACGATCTTTTTGTTGTATATTTATAGCGACAAGACGCGCGCAAGGCTTGGCTATGTGCAGTAGTTGCTTGAGATTTGTATTGCCCTATTGGAGCATGATAATGAACAAAATATTTGCGCTCATCAAGATAGACTTTGATTATATCGTTCGAAATTAATTGTATAGATTACATCACAAGTTTTTATATTTGAATAATATTTATAAATATAGCACTTATTTTTATTTATTTAATATCAATTTTACTTATTATAAATACAAGGTATGTACAAGATAATAAAGAAGATTTATGTATATTAATTAAATGTGCAAATAACCGATAAAATGTTAAGAAGTTTCTTTTAACTAAAGAATGCAATTCATACCATACCAAATGAAAAATGAGATGATGAAAAAAAAAAATAGAATTTTTATAGCCTCGGTCTTACATAGAACAAAAATACGTTGTCTTCCTAGAAGATCTTTAAAAGTTTAACTAAAGAATGCAATTCATACCATACCAAAAGAAAGCTGAAAATGAAATGACAAAAAATGAATTTATAGCTCGTCTTACATAGAACAAAATACACCGTCTTCCCTAAAAGATCTAAAATATTTTAAGAAAAATTATTGGGTTTTGATGATTAAAATTATTAAATTCAATTTTTTTAATTTTTTTATAAAATATTTAAAGATTAGAATTTTGCTAATAATTTATTCTTCAATTAAACTCGTTTAGTCTTTTCATATTTCATCCAAATCTTTTTAAAATATTTCTTAATCAAATTACGTGAATTAATGCATAATAATATTTATACTTCTTTATATTTCATATATAACATGTTTGTATGTGATATTTAGCATTTTATTATACATTATATTGAGATTTAAAATATTGTTTTGATTGTTATCTTTATTATTAGGTAGCTAGAAGAAGAATAAAAATATGAAATTTGATATTTTAAAGAAAATAATAGATAGGAAGTAAGAAGAGGAAAACCAAAAAAAAAAATTAAAGAGAAAAAAAGAATAAAATAGGACAAAAAGTGCATGCGGGATCTCGTATAATTAAATTTGTATTAAATATATAAAAATATAATTGATTTTAAAAATTTTAAAAATATTTAGAAAAAAAAATTAACGCGTAAATTATTTTTTTTTGGTTGGTTTTTTGTTTTTTTTAATTTGTTGAAAAATCTTCTAATTCTTCAATGCAAAAATCAAGCATTCTAGAAGATTGAAAACATTTAAGTGGCAAAAACTCATAGAAAATACATATATGATATCAAGAGTAAATAATATAAATTGATTCAAACCGAAATATTTGAAAACTTAAAAGAATTTTTTTAAAATTTTAACATTCACAAAGTGACGTGTGACACCTCCCTATGACCACCAAAAATATTATCTTTTTTTCCTCTCCTTTTTTTTGTTGATATTTTCTATTTTTATTCTTATTTATGTGTTGTATTAAAAGTTCAAAAGTCACTTATTAATTTATTTCTAATTAATATTTTTCTAACGATATAGGTGACATATTACTAGCAGAGTATTTTATTCACTTAATATCAGTATTTAGAGTTTTGAGTCCTTTTGTCTCCATTTTGTAGTATTCTTGGCCTATTAAATTCTCATTATTTACCTTTGTTTTCTCTCTCTCCCATTTGTGGCATTACCCGCTCATTAAACTTTCATTATTTATTTCCCCAAATGTAATCTTTAAACCCATTAAATTTCAGTTAAGTAAACTTATTTACTTCATCATATGTAACGTTTAAACTCATAAATTTTCTAGACAAAGAGCTTTGTATATTTAGTTGATTATTCAATATATTCACGTATATTTAATGCTTTTTGTTTTTTGAAAGTTGGATTAAAAACACGTATGTCATCAAATTGTATTGTTAAAATACCCATTTAGTATAATAGAAAATAATAAAATTGTTATTAGAGAATATTTTTTGATTTATTCATCCGGTATTATACTATCAATTAATTAATAGATGTTAAACTTGATAACCTTCTTTATTTGTCTTAATTCCAACATATACTTAAAATCACGCTACTAAGCACCACATTCTCAGTGCTAATAATATATTTGTAGAAAGCAGTATACATAAATTTTATCTCTATCTTTAAAAAGTAAGAGCCATCTTCAAATTCTCAATTCAAGAAACATTTATCATTACACATACTAATTTATTTATGTATTAAAGATTTTATTTTATTTTATATAAAATAATATATCATTTTCAAGTAATTTAAATATGTATTAGTTATGCAACATTAAGAAAATCACATTTTTATTAGCAATATTAAATTTTATGTTAGAAAAGAATCAATCAAATGTTATATAACTTATGCTAGATTCTATGAGTTTTTTTCTTTTTCTATAATAAACAATGTATTTTGTTAATTTTAACTCTCTAATTTATTTATTTTTTATTATTTTATTTTCGCTATAATTTTGATGTATTCACTAACAAAATAATTCTTTTTTATGGAAAAATAGTAAAAATAATGCTTAAATTATGACCAAATTGCAGTAACACATCAACATTTTACGGGAGCTTAACATTTCCTAAATATTATTTTAAAGTATTTTTGGATATTTATCCGACGTGCACAAATCAAAACTCGATTATGGAAGAATGTAATGATTCATGAGATTAAATTCAAAAGATTTAACTGATTTTTTCATGAAAATTTGAAGTGTGAAGAAGAGGGTTTTCATTTATTCTTGTTCGAAGAGTGTAATGAGTGATAATGATCAAATCACTGGTTCTTTTGTCTTTTGATCAACGCGTATGTACAAATGAAATAACAAAGTTTTGATTTGCTATTCAACTCACCCAATAAATGTCAAAGAATGCTTTAAAAATATTCAAGGAAATCATAGAAATCCCGCAGTCACGAAATACTGGGCCGCAACCGATCATGTCTATAAAGATATTTTATCCATTTTCCTTTCTTTCATTATTAACCTATATATATAAAAATATTCTCCTTTATCTTTCATACTAGTCCCATTAATGCGTATTGTAATGTGGTAAGTCTCACGTAGTTCGTACATATTCACATGATATATGTAGAACGACATATTATTGCCGAGCGATTAAAAAATATAATTTTAATCAAATAAAAATTCACAAGTAAATTCAAGGTATTACTTTTCTCGAATATACATCCAAATAAATTATATTAGTTGCTTATATAAATGTCATTTATCTAAAAATATTTTATCAAAAATGGTCATTAATATAAATTTATTATAGAAATGAGAAAAAATAATATTCTCTTAACTCTTGTTAAAGCTATATAATAATATTTTACCATTTATAAAAATAAAAAATTAAAAAAACTCAAAATTCATAAAAAAAAAAAAACCCCAAAAACAAAAAACAAACAATATAAAAAATATATAATTTTTTTAATGATAATTTATAGTGTTTTTTTTTATTTTTTTAGTTTTTTAAATATTAATTATCATATCATATTATACTAAAAGTGGAAGCTCACATATATCACCAATCAAATACTCGAATACAATTATTTTGCCCTATATTTAAACAATACTCTTATAATATTTTTGTACCAAACATTAAAAACTCATATATATATATATATATAATATTTGATTAAATAATGAGTTATAATATTCATATTTATTATAGTTATTAAATTATAAAAGTGAAAAAAATCACGAAATAAAAAATAAATGACTAAATTACCCATCAAATATTAAACGATATTTTTACCCTTCAATCAAATAGTATTTCAAAATATTTTAATCGAAAACATGATATAAATCTTTTTTTTACAAATAACAAAAAAAATAAAAAAAATAACCATCGATACTATGACTTTGGGTTTTTACATTCTCATGAAGATGACTATAAATAATTATAATTAAATTTCAAAATTTTAATTTCTCTAATTAATGGGTTTTTTTTTTTTGTTAATTTATGTATTTTTATAATTTCTTATTTAATTTAATAGTCTAATAATATTTATTGTAATATATAATTACCTTTTAGTACATAAAATATTATTGAAATAGTTTAGATCGAGGGAAAAATGGTAATCCAACTTTAACTCGAGGGATTCCACTTTTATATAATAATATGATGGTTATCATAATATAATAATCATCAAACCAAACGACTCCCAAGTATAATCAAGGGCGGGATTTAGTAAGGGTTTAGGGTGTCACCGACCCTACTTCATCAAAATTATTTACTAAATATGTATGCATAATTAAAAGGCAAAATCAAATATGTTAATATATCACGAAAGCGACACTCCTATACACAACGACGCGAGCTCAATTGGTTAAATATATCAAATTCTTAGTCGTACAAGGGTTTTAATCTCCACAACTTCTTTTAATATTTTCATTTTAAAAGGTGACACCGCTAACCAAAACCCCGCGTACGACACTCGAGTATAACACATGCTTTTTTTATATTATCAATATAATGTATGTATGGTAATATTTACTTGTATTCGATGTTTATATCAAACTATATTAACTTACTATGGTTCAGTGATTTTCAGTCTTTATACTAAATTATATTTACATGTCATGTTTAAGTAATTTAATAGATGAAAAATATGCATTACTTAACTATGATTAAGTGAAAATAGTCTACTAACTAACATATATCATGTATTTCTTGATGTGGTATAAACATTAAATGTCAATAAACTTTTTATTATATATTCTTCTGCTCACTTTTACTTGTACAATTTAAAAATTAAAAATAATTTATCACTTATTTTCTAAATTACGTTATTATAACTGTAGTTATTTTCCAAAACAATGAATTTATGAGTTAACCGCACTAAACAACCATATAGTATGACTCACTACAAAAAAAAAAAAAACCATGTATTTTAAAAATCAAATGCTTACCCCCTTTATATTATGAAAATTCTACACCACAACCCCTCTATGATGTATATTTGTAATTTAATATATTGAAATATAAATTAAAAATAAATAAGACGCTTTCTAGAGTTACTTTATGAATTTTAAAACGATGATTAAAAATTGACAATTTTATCTATTATTTATGTTTTTTATTACTAAAAATAATAAAATTTATTTATCATTCAAATGTTATAATATAAAATGAAATAATAATAACATACAATGTAGTCCACAAATTGGAGGCCACATGATGTGTGAATGTGGATGCTCAGATCTTACCCGTGACATTGGAGCGAGAGAGTATTGTTTTCGATAAACCTCTACTCAAGAAAAATAGTCCAAAGGATTCCTAAAAAAAAGTAACGAAAGTACAAAAACAACAAAAAGATAGTAACAAAACACACATCACGATAATCAAGATACAATAACAACAGATAGTAATAGAAAATGAACACAGACATTTAAAAATATATACCAACCATCGCAATAACTTTCTTGCACTTTAAGTGTTACGCCGCCTTGGGAGGCATGAATGGCACCTAATGCCACACCGGACTCTAAAGCTGACTCACTGGGCATATGTATTTCGGTGCTCACAAAGAATTCAAAATCAAGAAAACAAACCGTTATATCTCGATGTAAACATGCACCCGGCCAACAAGGCCGTACAACAACCTATAAAGGAAATAGCTAACGCATCAACATGACAATAGCGATCCTATACGGCCGACAAGCATCACCATACCTGTTTCAATCATAATAGAATGAAAATGTGGTCAGTATACCAATTATAGCCGACAAGACCACTAGTTACACGAAGTCTCACACCTGGCCAACATACAAAACACAATAAATATAGGCCCCACACTAGCCAACACGAACAACTAATTGACGACCGTAGTCTCAAACCTCTAAGAATGAAATGATAGACTGACAGTTCTCGCCTATCAAAAATGATATACAAATAAAAGACAAGTAAACCTCAAACTGCACTGAATTAAATGAGCCGACTAACTGGCCACCATTAGCTATTAGGAGGTTCTCGAAAACTCGTTCTGTCTTAAACTGTAAGCAAGTATACAGCCGAATTCCATGCGTGGGCATCAGTACATATGTACCGAATATGTAAGACAATAATAAAGCCGTATTGTTACACCTCGTAAATTTTTAACATGTAGATGGCCTATTCAAGGTGTTGGTTAAGAGTTTTAAAATTCCATACATGCTAGAAAAGGCCCTGGGAAAGATCTGACAAGCGCCAAGCTCATTGTCAGCAAGGCAATGCACTCTATAAATCGTATTCCATGAATGCGACTTAAAAGGTCCCAAGAATAAGCGCCCTCCCACTTTCTGGGCTTTTAATGTTAAATTTCATATGTACTTCAAAATGAGAGCAAACCGTGAAATGTGGGGCACGAAGTAGCTGGATGAGATTCCTTCCGTTTACGCTATTAAACGCATTCAAACTTAAATTAACTCCGGATACCGAGGTATTAAGAAGGAGCATTCCATGTGAAAGCTGGGCTGCGTGAAATTCGGCCGCGAATCGTCGTGGCTACCGAGCTAAGGTAAGTAGAATTGCTCCAAATTAGTGTCAATATACTCCTAGCTCCTAAAGTTGAGTATTTCTCCCTTCTCGGACTTTCGAGAAATAAAGGAAGCCGACCGTTTTTCGATAAGTCAAAGCTCGCTATATATATATATTAAAAGTGATATTTTCTTCCTTTAATATTAGCGTATTTAGTCTCTAATTGATATATATAAGGAATGCAAACACTGGGAGAAATAGCGTATACGACCGAGCTACGCGCTGAAGGCCTGTGAACCGAAGCGAAGGTATGTAAAGCTAATTCCTACAGCAAGTTAGTAATCCAAAGATAGCAAGAAGCGTGAACTATAGAAGAAAGAATCTTAACTCGAGAATTGAGTCCGTATGAATCTAATAAGAAGCATATTTATAATATTGGCGAGATATATTCGAATGAAAGTTAAGAAAGCAATATCGTATACCGATGATATCTCAAATATATAGTTCAGCATTTCTTGGAGAATCCGCCAAAGGTAAAAGAGTTCTAATAAGAAATCGAATACAGTTAGTATTTTCAAATCAAACATGCTTCGCTATCGTGATTATTGTTTGGCTGAGACCCATTCAGGCATGCAGGCACCCTTGAGCGTCCTACGCCCTGCTGGTAATCGTGTCGACCCACCGCGAGGGTGGGTATACGCTACCATGAGTGGTATGCCGTCCGCAAGAGACGAAGATGGGAGGAGCATTCCCATACGAGGTCGGGACGAAGATAAAGACTACAGAAAGCACAAAGAAAGACAGCATAAAAAGACAGAAGCCGGGAAGATAGAGTTCTTCTGCTCGCATACGCTTACTTATCCTCGTGATCTCACATAGAGTCATCAACTCCTCGTCATCCGTGAGTTTCGATATTCGAGAGGTTACATCATTTTATTTTTGTTATATAGTACTGTAAATGTGGCCCCGTCCCGCTCATCTTATCGCATTTCTGAGGCTTCGTATCAGGTATATATTCGTGGTTAGTCAGGTCGCTGTGAATCGTGCGGATGTTTAGCTATTTAGTATCGTTGTTTATGTTGGCCATACAAAATGTATCCGCTTAGTGGTGGTGACCTGCCTGGGCCACGTGAGTTGTTCAACATTTGTTCTACCGATTTGAGATAACTAGACAAGATGGTGGCTCTGTTCACCAAGCATGTCCCTACATGAAAGTGTGATTCCTCGTTAGCTGGGAGCGTTATAAGACAGTGGCTGATAGCCCAGCCTGGCCTGAGTCGTGTTTGGCACCGTTATATGCACTCGCTGATTCCATGAATCGAAAGTTAGAGCCGCCGCACACCGCACGTAAGCTTAGGCCTCGCATCTAGCAGCCTCAGTCCTAAGAGGCACCAAAAGCGCCTACCCCCAAGGCAAAAGACATCAATGTGTTGATGATAAAGAACCTAGCACCCAGAAGAAGTAGAAGTTAACCCACGCTATAGCCACACTGGCCTACCCAGTAGATAACTATAGCGTCGCAGCGTAAGTCAGACATTTAAACACTCATATGCTATATCTAGTAAGCAAATGTGCAAAAAGAACCCAACTTGGCTCCATGCTCCGGAAGGTACAATCACGTAGATAACCTTACTGGGCCCCCATAAGCCCGATAGCTACATATCAATCTATTACCCCTATCGGGTATCCCCGAGGCCCTACAAGTAAACTGAATCGAACATACATGGTCTCTCGAGACTATACCGGGAGCCTTCCCGAGCCCCGTAACCGAGCTTGGGCCTTTTCGCCCCAGGATCGCACCTGAGCACACGAGGCTCTAAGAAGGGGCTAAATGCCTATGGTGTGTGGCGAAGTCCATAATTGAATAAACTTCCTAATATGGCCCCGTAGCTCTTACTTTAGTCCTTACTGACAATATATAGTCTGCAAGTTGATTCAATAGGCCAGTAGTTTTACACAATATCGTAGTCTGCAACAATCTATAAATGCGAAGCATTCGCAGATCACGCTTATAACTCCATAAATAGACAACTAGCAGCCTCTTAGCTATATACGGAGAGAGGCAAAGATTTAAATACGATAATAATCTAGTCACTCAAGGGCGCACATATGGCCCCTCGTGCTTAATGCGACCGCCACTCTTCCCCCTAGAATGGTCTATATAGCCGCCAACAAGCACATCCCGTGTGCCTACACCTAACCGAAAAGTCCTAGTGCTGATTATAATCTTTAACGCTGACTAATAAAAGTGAGGTCCGGTTATTTAAGTGATAAACAAGGTCACGCTAGAACAATGATAGCTCGTAGTTTCTAATAGTAAGGTAGTAGGTGATCACCTATATATTCCTTTTGCTTTTAGGACGACTAAGGTCGCTACCAAATGACACGCTCCTAAGTGTCACTCTAACTCTTACGTGACACCTTACTATAACTCTTAGCCTGGAAGTTACACCGTGATACTCTGGTTCTAGTCTCTTTGGACCTTAACTTACCTCGTCTGAGATCATATGACTTCTCTGGGACCCGCTCATAGCCACGTAGGTGTGTATATCCGGATCTACTCTTCGTGGAAACCTGTACCCGGGCATCTATAAGAGCGTACCGATGTTAGCCCCACATCCGACTACTATTGGGTGCGCCCCTCTTAGTGTATCGCTGATTACTCACATTGAAGCACACCCAGATGTGGTTTCAGTTATCTATAGTGAGCTGTAAAGTATTAAATGTTTAATAATAACACCTGGAGCAAGGATCTGTTCAGGTAAGCTGCTGCTTAATTGTTAGGCAAATCCCTGCGCCATCAACTCAAGATAACACTACCCTCGTCAAGATTCTCGTCCCCGGGCGCTATGTATAACGACGACGGCGAGCTTTACTGGGCTTCATATAGGCATCAACCAAAGTTATAGCACTATTGCCCTCAGATCGTCCAACTTACCAAGTTAAGCCCAACAGCTAGCCATAAGCTTCTCAAGCTCTTAGTACGATGCCGAGACATCAAAATCCCACTAATACCATGAACAAAAGAACATGGGAGTTTCTATGATGCTCCTACTATTATTCACTCTAATATACTCTTTTCACGACTTGTGGAAACTATGATATAACCTCAATACGTCTCGTAGCAACTAACCACCACATAAATATGATCATCGTCTCCGCATGCCAATGCTTAATCACAACATATATGAATCATTATTTACTTTCAAAGGCATAGGTCGTATCATTATATGACAAGAATAACTTGTCGAAGAGATTAGCCTTAACATACCTCGAATGCCATTTTTATTCACCCAAACAGCTTCCAACCCGAAGCTAGTACTCTACTCAATTGCAGCCTTTACGCCGAGAGAATAAGGCTATTCCAATGCCGAAATTCTAAGAATGAAAATATCTTTCAAAGACAATAACTACAATTCAAACTCTATCCAGCTCAAATTAAAGCTTATAAATTCCCTGGAGTTTAGAAGTAGAAATGTTTACCTATCACCTATAGTCGTTAGGACTCAATTAGAAAGTGAGTTCTCGTAACTTTTACTCCTACGGTTTCGATACTTCTAAATAAATTTCAAGAAATAAACTGTGAGGTCACCCCTTCAGACCCCGAACTCAAGTATCCAAGATGAATTTGCTGTTGGACGTGAGTTTAACGACGTAATCATGAGAAATGGATGAAACTCACGCTTACTCTCTCTTCTCTATCGAGGGAAATATTACAAATGACTTAATCAACTCAAGCAAGTGGACTTATATATAATCGAGGCGTGATGTGGGGAGGGCGGCGCGCCACAGCGCCCGGGCTTCGCCCTGGGCCCTACTCGCGATGCTGTTCGTATACTCATCACCCAGCCTTTCTCCCTCGCATGTGTCGTAATTCCAAAACTCTCAACATACGTACGCACGCCTCAATTAAATGATAGAAACTTACGAGGTGTAACAAAATATATATGTTATTTGTAATTTTATTTAATTATAATGGAGTTAGTATCTCAAAAGGTCACTTAACTATAAGAATTAATGTTGCAAAGTCACTAAACTTTGATTTATATCAATAAAATCACTCAACTTACATTGTTTTCATTACAAAATTACTCAACTAAAAATATCATAAAAGAAAATATGATATAATAAATTCTAATTCTTCATGTATCTAAACTTTGGGTACAAATAAATAAATTTTTTTAAACCATTTCTTATACCTTATTTATCCACCCACATATCAAATTGGATTTACCTAAAAAATCATGAGTATTGTATATGTTATTATTAAAAAATAAGACTGACGTAATATTTGATGGAATTTTCTTGTAAAAAAATCTAAAGATAACAATGATACTAACAACACATATAATTCCTATATTTAGGACTTAATTTAAATGTCTTTTATATATATATATATATATATATATATATAAAATTTTTTTAATTTTTTTAACTTTTTAAAATTATCTTCTTTTATATTTATTAAAATTGAGTATTGCAATGTTATTATTAAAACATAATAGCGTTGTGATTTTTGATGAAATTGACTAGTAAAAATATGTGAGATAATCTCAAACTGAGCAAGCCACCAGAATGAACTTTTGCGTATTCATTTCACTTAATTCGCAAGTAAGCAATATTTAAATACTTCTTTCGATCATTAATTATAAAAAAATAATATATTTTTTTTATTTTTTTAGATATTTAATTCGATTTTAAGTGTTTTCTTTTTTTTTAAAAATAGTAAATGAGTAAACATTTACCTTTTTTTCAAACCTCTAAAAACAATTATTGTTATTGAAATCATATGGTCAATGATTTTTCACATGGTATAATTTGAGCAAAAGTATCTAGGAAAAGTCTTATTTTGATTTATTTTTTTCGCTTAAATAACACATGTATACTTTTATGAGCTAATTAATTTTATCAAAGGTTACTTTGTCATAGATATAATAAATAAAAATACACAAACTTTGAGCAATTTTAAATGAAACTCATTTTGGTGCATGGGTGGCTCAGTATAAGAAATAATTTTTTAAATTTTATTTATTTGTGGGTTTCATAATTTACATGACATAAAAATTAAATTATTTTTCATGTCATTTTCTTTTATGTTATATTTAGTTATGATTTCGTGAGAAAATTATAAATTGAGTGATTTTATTGATAGAACCAAAGTTTAATGACTTTGCAACATAAATTTCATAATTGAGTAACTTTTGAGATATTTACTCATATTTCAATGGAATTTCTCTTTTTTATTTATTTATTATTTTAGTTATTTATTTATTTTTTCTTTTTAAAATTATCTTAAATATACTTAGTTAAATTAGATGAAGTTTCATTTGTGTAGAATTTCATAGTATAAAAGGTGTAAGTGTTTGATTATAAAATATATAGGGTATATTCATAATCGAGTAATAGTACATGAGTGTTCGGGGCAGAAGTTAATACTTAATTTATTATATTCAAATAATGATATAGTAAAATTATTATTTTATTTATTACTCTTTAAAATATTTCAAATAATATTGAACAGATAAAAAATCGATAAAATATTTATTACTTAGTTATAACTTTTATAAGTGAAATGATAAAGGTAATGTAATAAACAATAAACATGAAAGAGTTATTAAAAGATTAATAGGAAGGGAAGATGAAATTGAATATAATTCGTCCTCCTTCGTTGTACACCGTTGATTGACTATATCCAACGGCTGAAACCGACGATCCGCGTCATCCAAAAGTAACCAATGAACAGTCAGTCCCAAACTCCTATATAAGTATTCCCTTCTCCTCTCTACTTACACAATTCAAACTCACCTCCCAATTTGATACTCAAATCTTCTTTTCCTCTGTGAGATGGCAATTTGGCGCAGACAAGAAACCAGCGGCTGAGAAGGTTCTCCGCCGGCGCCGAGAAATCAAAGGCCGGCAAGAAGCTGCCTACACGCCGGAGACAAGAAGAAGAAGAAAGGAGCTAAATGCTCGATTGAGACCTACAAGATCTACATCTTCAAGGTGCTGAAGCAGGTTCATCCAGACATAGGATCTCTGCCAAGGCCATGGTATCATGAACAGCTTCATCAACGACATCTTCGAGAAGCTTGCTCAGGAATCCTCCAGGCTTGCTAGGTACAACAAGAAGCCCACCATCACTTCACGGGAGATCTGGGAAACCGCCGTCCGGTTGGTCCTCCCCGGTGAATTGGCCAAGCACGCCGTCTCTGAGGGTACTAAGGCGGTTACCAAATTCACTAGCTCCTGAAATGTAGTGATTTATGATTTCAGTTATGATTTTGGTGATGTAAAGAAGAATTGCTAGAAAAATAGATTTGATAAATTGATGCTACATTATGATTTAAATTATTCAGAAGTGAGGATAAATTGTCACATAAGTTGGGATAAACAAACTAAATTGAGGAATTTGATTGAAATCTATACTAACAATATATTTAATATAGTCTCACGAAATAAATACTAAAAGACAGATTGCATGTAAATTTTATTTTTACTTTATAGAGACTAAATTACTTCGATATATATTCGACTCAGTTAAAAATAAGAAAGAATCATGAAAAAAATATAAGAAATAATTAGATAATAAAAAAAATAGTAACTAGCAAAATATTATAATAATTGAAGTATAAAAATTTCCATGTAGTAACAAAATGAAAGACAAGAAAATCACAAAAAGACTACTACAACTCCTAGCATTTAACGAATAAACGAAATAACACACTACTATTTGTTAACATTTTATCTTAATTCATATTTTTCACAACCTACTACAAATTGTTTCTAGCAAGGTAAGAGGAGGAACTTGATAATCCATATATGCACTCTAAAAATTAGTTGAGAAAATTTTATAGCACAAAAGTTCATTATTCTTTTTAATACAAAAATTTGGAGTTAATATTTCAAAAGATCACTAATTATGAAAACTTTAGATTTCTAAAGTTACTGAATTTTAATTTGTATCAATTAAATCACTCAACTTATAATTTTTTCCCCACTAAATCACTTAATTAAATATATTATAAAAAATTTGACATGACAAAATAATTTAATTTTCTATGATATGTAAATATGAACTCCACAACAAATAAAATTAAAAAAAAATCACATTTCTTATACCCAATCCACCCACCCACACATAAAAATGAATTTCATCAAAACCTTTGCATAGAATATTGTATATGGCTCGGCTTGGAAAAGTTCATGCTTTCAAGAATTTGAAAATGGAGGCGAACCTTTCCTACTGTGCCTATCCATAGTCGGCCCTCACTCCTGGAAGGTGATTCTCAATGGTGGAAGAGAGACCGTCACTAGCCAATCTATCGCGATCATTGGTTTGACCGGAAGAAACCACTTAGATTTTGAAATCTTTTAAAAATTTCAAGATTTTTTAAAAATATCATAATATCTACGGTAAGTTAAAAAAAGAAATTTAACTTTTTTTTTGTCTTCTTGACCCCACCAAATAGAGAAGGCAAAACAAATTGGTTGAGGTTTTCTAAAGAAGACATGAACTGATGATATAAAAGTTTGAATGAGAGAACGAAAGTTTGAGGATATAATGGAGAAGGGATAAAGATTAGGAAGTATGAAGATTTAAAGATACTCTCTTAAAAGATTAATCAGTGTGAAGAAAGAAACAAGAGATCATTGACAAGATATTTATAGGGTGAAAGTAATCATGACCTTGATGAGTGAAACTGTTCCGAAATGAGGATTGGTGGCACATGGCTGATAATATTTAATGTGATGGGAGCGCGGTCTTTCGAATGCCGTGAGACGTTTCGTATGTTTTTCGCCAAGAAAACTTTTGATTTTTACGCCCAAAAGAGGCATCAATGACTATTTCGCTTCACGAATGCTTTCTAGGTTAGCATCTAAAATCTAGGGACTATATTGATATAGGAAATATTATTTCAAACACGCGACAAAAGGCATACTATGTCACATGTCACCAAGATATCGAGGATGGAGGCATGATGAGTCAACTAAGAAAAAACAAATGAGGTCTCTATGGACAAGTCCAAAACTACTCTTCAGGCATTAAGAAGAGACAATCAAGGATCATGTCAAGGAATAACAAGAAGAGGATATCAACTCTACATCCTGTATTAGCAAACATTCAAAGACACAACGAAATGGATAAAGAACACGAAAATTATGAATCGCCAATAACGACAAACCGATACCACATCCGTAATTACCAAGACGTAATATCACGACAAAGACTTCGTACTCATCAAGCCTAGCGAGCCATTTGATTGGTCGAAGTACTATGACAGAAAACTATAAATAGATGCTCTTGTCACTTGTAAAATGGATCGATAAACAGTGAAATACAACTTTATTATTTTCTTGCTCTCATTGGCTCTCATCCATTCTCTTTGCTATTGGTTGCTTGTTGACAATTTTAACTGACATTTGAGGTCCCGAAGGCTTTTAATACCTAATCGTGGATATCATCATATAATCTTTACTGTACAAGAGTATTAAGTTTGTCTTACATATATTTCATTCATTAATCATCTTAATCACGTTATTTATCTTGTTTAATTAAAATTTGTGATTTAATTTATATTGTGTGTCCTTAACCTCATTATAAATTTAATTGTACTGGATTTCATTGATAAACAAATAGAAACCTAATCCAAATTAAATACAATTCCCTACTTTAGGAAGAAAAAATAATCTAATTTAGTTTAAAAACAAAGAAACAAACAAACTCTCAAAATTTATTTCCAACTTGCCAATTGCTTCCAAAATGTCTCAATCTTAACAATTTTGATAAATATGTGAAATCTTGTAATGAAAAATATACCCGAGAAAATATCTTAGTTTGTTTGGTATATGGTTTAAATGCTATCCACATATGTAGCCATATTAGGACTATAAAAAAATCTAGGCATTAAAAAGTTTAGAAAATAGTTTGGTGTATCCCCTCAGTAATATAACTACTAATGTTGCAATTTCCAGAGAAACGTTCAATGAAGGGAAAATTAGAATCCGTAAATTTATTGAATTCTGTCGAACCCGATAAGCAAGGGCAGAAAATGGGAATCTGGAACTTGATAAATTCAGCAAAGAAACGGTGAAAAAGTATGTGAAATTTCTATGATACAGCAGTACGGCCGCGGTGTGCGGAAGATGGACGACGTCGTTAGAGTTAAAGGCTTCCAAAATTGAAGGAGCAGATGGTTGATGGCATTAAGTCGCGCATGATGTTCATTTCGCGCAAAAATTCATCAAAATAAGCATTGCTTATGTTTGTGGAAGCAGCCAACATCTTAATTCCTGGTTAGCTCCTTTTCATCCTAAACCAAATTTCAGATTATCATATGTTAAAAATGGTGTTATCTTGGTCAACACAAAAAAGATAGAATTAGAATTATAATTGTTAGTATGCGTTCGGACAAGAATTGAGGATATTCTGTGAAGAAAGTATAGCTACTTAACACAGAGTTTAAGAAAAGTAAAGACTACATCTTAAACTAAAAGATATGTATAATGTACAAAAATATCTTTTAATCATCTAATTGTTTTAAAGACACACGCGAAAAGCTAGTAAAAGCTTAAAGAAATAGAAAAGTAGTAGACATTTTCTTTGGAAATTCATTAAAAATGAAATTCAAGACAAATAAATTGAAACTTAAATAAGTACTTGAGAGTTCATTGTCATAAAATAGGGAAAATGAGTGTGTGATGTAAGTAGTGCTTTAAGTGTAGGATTCATAAAGAAGTCAAAATTTAAAATTTTTCCAAGACAAGGCAATGAAAAATATATACAGCAGACTATGAAAGTTAAATAGCAGAGTCATAGTGAAAAAGTACTTTAACAGTAATGTTTGGTAGCTAATTTGGATTGGTAACTTACAAAAAAGGTCAAAGTGATAAATGTCATGTCATAACAGATAGTGTAAAATTCAACTATTAGACTGAATTACCTGGAATGCATGTGCCCATTAGATATTGCGATAGTAATAGAATTCTGCGTAGAGTTTTCTCCCATGATATGACAATGAGTTTTTATAAATTGAAAAGACGAATAATCGAATCGATATCCTAAGTTACTATCTACAAAATCAAAAATAAACTAAATATTTGGTTGGCTCAAGCAACACATCTATATTTAAAACTGTATGACACCTGTAGCCTTCAAATCCTAAATCCGCTAGTGCATGTACTAACGTACCCTTTCCAGGTCCATCACAAGGAAAACGAGGAAAAATAATTTAATATTAGGTGAAAATAGAAGCAGAGATTTGAGTACCGTAAGCTCAATTTGTATGTGCAGGTGGAAGAGCATTTGCCAAAATTTTCTCGGAAACAGTTCGTGAAATAGAAATTGAGTCTCGAAATAATACAACTGGTAGTGTTGCGGCAGAGATGTTGAAAGCAGAGAGCAGAAATTAGATTCTGAAAGTAGAGTTCAGGTTGATTCATTTGCACAAAAAACACCTGAAGATGTCCTGAGAGTCTTCATGATGATGGAATTCATGGGTACTCGTTATCTCAACAATTTGCCAGTTCCTCATCATCCACAACTGAAGAAACCATAGTAAGTCTAAGTTAACAAGCTATTAGAAGTTTGGGTATGTTGTAATTGTTGAAGAATGAAAAAGTTTCACATCGACTTGCTAACACAAGACGATTTCGGGTCAATACTCCTCGAGACAGCCCCGGGCACCATAGCATGTCGGGAATAAGGGGGACATAGTGAACGTAACTACTCCTTTGGTTGGGGCTGCACTCTATCCTTTCAATTTTTACAAGGCCGAGCTGACTCAAAATTCATTTCTTCACGGTAATATTAGATCTAAGTTAGCTACCTTTTTTATTTTTTTACATGTTTTGGTTCTGTTTGAATTTTTATTTTTATTTTTGTTAATAGATTCAAGTTACCTCTTTGTTATGTTCCTGGAATTTTGTATAATTGGAAGCAAACTTCATAGATGTCTCTAAAGTGCAGTATTTATGAGTATGAATATGGTTGTAGTTAGATTCAACTATACCTCCTTGTTTTCTATAATTTCAAGTTTGCTTCAGCGCTTTAAGCAACAAAGCTATGACCTTTAATAAAGTAGTAGACTCTTATTAAAACTAAGAAACCGAATATTCTACTAAATCAATTATTAGACTCCTCCTATAACGAAACAACTAATTATTCTAGAAAACTAGTGGCAGTAACATATGCAATATCCAACATTTTTTTAGTGGTTGTTGGGATCAAAATAAGAAAAGCTAATAATTACAAACTTCGATTGCATAAATCGATTTAATAAATAAAATTATACTAAAATAAGCATAATATTTAATATGATTTAATTCGGGTCAAGTGACCCACGTATTGGGAAAACTAATAAAAAGGATAAACTATTGAGAATAATCTCCTAAACCTAATTTCTTTAAAAGACTATATCACAGATATTATCATATATTATGAGAAGAAGATATCTTCTATCTATAGAAGTGTAAATCTTCCTCCAAGAAAAATGATAGTTATGATAGTTCTTTACACAAAGATACCTTATCAATCAAGCAAAATCCTTTTCAAATAAAACACAATTATTACGTTAATCTAACTAAGCGTAGAAATTCGCACAAATCCTAACAAATCTCCCCTTGGCCTAAAATTTAAAAAAAATTAATTTTCATCTTTCTACTTCACATAATCTTCATATATATCACTGCTACTTACCATGTTTAAAATTTGGATGTGTTAAAAATTGGAGTCATATGCGTAAAAGTAAGCACTGACTGAAATAGGTTACATGCTAAGTAAGGAAGACGGTTGAAAGCTGTAAGCTTCATGACAAACCAAGACGCGCAAGAAATTGGAGCCCAAGTGTTAAAAGTTAGCAAGCATTTGAAATTTGAAACCCACGTGATTAAAGTAAAGATGGGATTAAAATCGATTTTGATTTTTAAAGATAGAGCAACAGGATAGTTGAAACTTTGCTTCCACATGTGCATTTTTAAATTTTCTTTTTGTTCTTGATAAACTCATTATCGTCAAATTAGTTGCAACTTGATTTGTCTTCAACCTTGATGAACCGCCTGGCCGAACCATTGATCAAGCATTGGCTCCGTATACCACTAAGGACCGAAACAGCGCATTAAATAAAACTATACTAAAATAAGTCAATATTTACTACGATTTGGCCGTCGAATTCTACATATCGGGAAAACTAATAAAAAATGATAAAACTATCGAGAGAATAATCTCCTCCAAAACAAGACTTAATATCAAGTGGATGCGTATCACATGTATTTAGTAATAAAAGATTTTTTATTTATGGGTTGCAATATTCTCCTCCAAGAAAAACAATAGCTATGATAGAGTCTTTTCCACAAAGAACCTTATCTATCAAAAACCCTTTCGACATAAAAACACAATTACGATGCTATAATTCAACTAAGTTAATAAGGTAGAAAATTCAGACAAATTCTAACAAACAGAAGCATAGTATTTCTATAGGTCATATCAACTAGTTGAGATTGGAACATTTACATCAGGTCTACTATTTCATTTGAGTATGTTTAGCTTACTAAATATTGTATTACAAATTTACAATGTTAGGGTAGGTATGAGATTTACAGAATTCCTGATTTTGAGAATTCTAATTTGTTGCAAAAGATAATTATTAAGTTTGGGGAAATAAACCATTCGACATATGACAGAATCAGATTTAGAAGATTTATATTGTGTTGAAAATCATAAAACCCTGAGAAACTAAATAACATGCAGCCAAGTCTGACTCAAACACTGTTTTGTTTGCATGGAATAGTGTTCTATATTTGGTTTGGTAGACAAAGCTAGTGAATTGTAGAATTTATTGATAAAAATACATTATATAAAAAGTAAAAACTCCTTCCTGGGAGGTCCAAGCCATCAATGAGATACCATTCCTATGGCTGTAATTTAACCTTTTGTCGACTCACTGCTGCGGACAAAGGTCGTGTAAACAAGCTTATGGGGCGTAGGCCTCTCAATGAGATACTACAATTTTTACTAGTATTGTATTGTAATTCGATAATTTTATGTAACATATGAGAATTATTGATATTCTGATTTGACGTCTTAAAAGTAGTATTAAAAAATTAATTAAATAGAAAAATTGAAATAATTTGAAAATTTTAATTTTATTATATCTATTATTAATTATGAATTTGATATGTATTGAAATAATTAGAAATGTTTTTTTAATTATAATTTTAAAAATATAATCATCCCACCCCCAACTTAGAAATTACATGAAATTTGTTGAAGTATTTTCTTTTTTTCATACATAAATTATTCCTTGTTTTCATTATTATCAAACTGTAATTTTTAAGGGTTAAACCTCTCGGCTTGAAAAATGACAAATTTTGTACGGGTAATGTATTGTATTGTAAATATAATATTTGAATGTACATTATATCGTTTGCTATTTGCTTAACAATATTTTATTTTTTTACAATAATAATAAAAAGTTAGTTTTAAGAGATTTTTTTACTTCTTTTATTATATATGTTAAATTTATCAATAATTACTAATAAAATAATTTAAGATAATTTTTTTTGATTTTTTTAGTTTGTGTTTTTTCTTTTTATTCTTAGTTTAATTAATCATAAATATCAAATTCAACAAACTAATTTATCTCCATACAGCATAACACACAGTTAAAAAAAAGCTAGCAAATTTATAAAAAGTTTAAGAAATCAAACCTAGATAAAGAGAACCGAACGCGTACGAGAAGACCGAATGCAGGCACCGTATGCGTAGTGATATTCGCTTAGCCTAAATAATACAAGCAGAAAGTAAAATACGGGACATGCGTAATATTACGAAAAGATAATCAAAGAGAAATTAGGTAACAATGAGATTACATCAAACGGTGTAATTATTAAAGCGGTTTTCATTTGACATTTAACTACGAAATTAAATCATACCATATCATATATTTTAAGTAACAATCAAAAACAAATATGATACTCTTAGGGGTCGCTTGTATAAAAGACAAGTAATGCATAGAATAGTAATAAGACAAGAATTAGTAATGCATGGGATTGCTGATACATGATCAGAATGCGCATTATTTTTTATCGTGTGTTTGGTTCATTGTGTTAAAAACTGGATATACCATATATTGTGTTTTGTTTAAAACTATACAAAAATCTTTCTTACAATTATACCCTTGAATTTTTGTATAAAGAAATCTAGAAAAATGAATTGTGGGTAGTCTAGTCATTTAGGGTCTTATCCAGTGATTATCACAAACTTAGTTATTCATTTATTTTCTTAGTATAAAATAATACATCATATGATGTATAAGTAATCTATGTATTAGATTGAATTGAGTAACCAAACAATGCATTGGTTGACTAAATCTTAAATCAAAACTATTTAATTAATATAGTTCACTAAACGAGTCCCAAGAATCTATACAACTTTATAGCATAGGTAACCACCCTAAAAACAAAGGGTAACTTAGAGACGAAGTTGTGGATAATATTGAGATATATACTATTAACCAATCACAAAAACAAAATCCTAATTACTAATAAATATATAAAATTAAAATTTTAATAAAGATTTAAATAGATCATATATTTGTCGATATGTCCTTTACTTATAGTAGATGATTTAGTATATAGAGTTTAACTTATGCATGAAAGATTAAATCACCTAAGCCTATAAGATAAGCGCTTATATATGTTTTCAATAAGATGAAAATTGAACAAATTAATCTAAGACAATCAGACACAACACGATTAATATAATTTATCTCGATTATGGGAACGGTGTAATTCCAACTTCGTGCTAGTACATTTTGTATGTATTTGAATCCACCAAGTGGAGAAAAATATTTTATCCGACTTAATAAAATAAATTCCTGATCATTAAATGTACTTATACTCTTAATCTTGATATAATTATTATGGTCAATGTAATTTGTTTATTGTTTTGATATATTAAAGGGTGAAAGTCGATCTTTTGTGAGCTAAAATATTTCCGATAGGTTGGATGATGACAAATAACATTTGTGAAATAATAATTAGCTGATGGAATTCATGTCTCGGCCTAGAGATTGATGATACTCCTTTATGATTGCTTATAAGTTTTCATGCGAAAACCCTGCAGGTGGATTAGTATCCGTCACATGAAATAAGTTAAGCGTTTGAATAAATGATTAAATAAATCAATGAATTAAATAGTCAGAAATTTAATTCGATTGATTGATATCTGTAATCTTAACATGGAGAGTTAAATAAAATTTAATGAATGATTTTGAAATTACACCAAGGAGTGCAATTATAGATTTTTAGTGGAACAATCTGTAATTTGTTATGATAGGTTAATTCATTCATTCTGCGAATTAATACCACAATTGGAAGCCTCACTAATTAAATTTGTGGTCCCTATTATGCCTGATTAATTAATAAACTTGAAAAGAAAGAAACCAGTTTTCTAGAAAAAGTAAAATCTTACAAGATTTTGGTTAAAAATAAACTGATCTTGGAAAGTTTGACTATTATTTGGAAAGAAAGATTTCTATACGTTTTGGGACTAGAGTTTTATAAGAACTTTGACCTTTCTGAGAAGCAGTACTCGCCCACACAAGTATTTCCTACTCGGAGATTTTTGAAGCTATAATAGAAGATAGCAGACCTAGAGAACGCATTGGACTATTTGTACAAAGTTTCAAGAGAATTGATGCGCGGTCACGCTTTAAGAGATAAATATCAATTTTATGTTTAATTAAAATCTATATTTTATATTATCTATATTACATACAAGTATGATTCTAATTATTTGATTCCGTTACGTACAAATGCGGGCCACGCTTTAAGAGATAAATATCAATTTTATGTTTAATTAAAATCTATATTTTATATTATCTATATTACATACAAGTATGATTCTAATTATTTGATTCCGTTACGTACACCTATATTCCAACAGATAAAAATAAAATAAGTCACTCATGTGGTTTTTATAAAGCTTTATACTTAAGAAGAAGAAAAGGACAGATAATAAAAAAGATATTGTAATCACTTTCTGAATGACTAATTAGACCACAAATTAATTTTTTGCTAGGACTGAAAGTTAACTGAGAAAGGGTTTTTGGGGGACGCAAGGGGGCTAGTTTTATTATTTTCCTATTCATAAAAGTCGATAATTTTATAACCCCTAATTTCAACAATAAAAGAGAAAATATGATAAAAGAATTAGAGATCGTTTGGTAGCTGGTTAAAATTACGGGGTATTAGTAATACATGAATTAGTTATGAGGAAATTGATAGATTATTTTATGCAGAGATTAGTTATATAATGTTTAGCCATGTTATTCATGTATAACTTATTCCACCTTCTATCCTTATCGTGCATAAGATAATACATAGATTGCCTCATAATTTATACATGTATTAGTTATGCTGGTTTCTAAATTGCAAATCAAATACAATATTAATTTTATATATGAATAACTTACCTTTTAACTAGCTACCAAACTTGGTATTACTTATATAAAATTTAGTATGTACATAACTCACATTCAAATCAGCTACCAAATGATCGCTTAGTGTTCTTTAATCTTTACGATAAAATCAACTATCGAACCCTTTCTATTTTTTCATTTTGGATCTTTTATTTTATTTCTCTTTTTAACTAGTTTATTTTATTTTTTTGTATTAACTTGAATAGAATTTTCATTTGAGCTGAAAATATAATGTCACGTGTGGTATTATTAAACACATTAAGCAATATTCTCCGGCGTGGGTGTGCAAATTAACCTTCAAAAATTATAATTTAAGAATAACAAGAACATTCGATAGTTTAAGTATTATAAAATAATGATAATGTCGGAGGATTTTATGCATTATCTTTAATTTTAAATAATATGTGTTATTTATTCAGTATATTTTTTTTAATCATAATACATAAATAAATACTTAAATGTGTTCTTAGCTAACAAATAAATACTCCACCTTTAACAATGCAATTTAATTTCTGCTGACAACTAACATTTCAACTTGTCCTATTGTGTCTTGTGAACACTCGATACTAATTTGACATATAAATTTTGGAGGTGTCTAGATGAACATTTTGTAAGGTGGAGTATCAATTAACACAATAGAGACATGTTAAGGTATCTAGATGTACACTCTCAAAATTAAAGTATTATTGTTAGCTGAGATCAAATTTATATGTTTATTTAAATATTATGTTATTCTTTAAAAATTATTTTATAAGCGTAAAATACACATTCTAATAAATATTGAGTCGGGGAGTTTTATTCTTTAATTAGTATAATCTTAGATCTTGAGAAATAAGTAATTAAATTGAAGATAAAATATAAAAATAAATATGCTTTTTCTCTCGGTAAGCTAAAATTAATAAATAAAATAAAATATATTCTTAATACAATGAACAAGTAAAAGTGAATTGAGAAATATTTTAACCAGCGTTTTTCCATTAACTTTAAATTAATTAATTAATCGAAAATAAGTAACGGGCTGAAACATCTATTGAGACTTGAGAGGAAGGGATAAATATGAGGGAAATTAGTCTTTTTCATGTATTAGGTAAAGAGGAGACGAAACAGGAGCAAAATTCTTGTGGATAGCAGATAATGGGCATTATACAACAATTCCGAGCAGTCGCCGGGAAGCTTTTCAGCCGGAGAGGTCAACAGAAACCATCAGATGCATATGTTTCAGAAGGTGAGTACAGTGGCGGCGTTGCATCGCCGGTGACCAAAACCAGTAGTCCCGTCAAGTACGCGGGAGCTCAATCAGATGAGTACGTCTTCTACCCAGATGGGCGAGAGAAGATTAGTGACATTCTCTGCAAGCTCCGTAAATTCGCTATTGTCTCTGCCGTCGACGAATCTCTCAAAACCGTTGCTGGTCAGAATCTCTCTCTCGTACCTTGAGTATATTCGCTCGGCAGTTTTCATAATTCGGAATATTTATCCTGGATTACATTGTTCAGTTTTGATGTTGGTTTTACTGAATTTCTGTTCGCTATTTGATAAAATTGATAAGGTTGAGCTGTATTTTATGTAAATAGGTTTTCAATTGGTTGAATTGATTTCATCTCCTAAGCTTTGTGTGTGAGGTCCTCTGTACAGCTTTTTTTTTGGGACTGTTTTTGTATAAGCCAGGGGTCTACCGGAAGCCACACATTCTACCCTCCCAGACCGAGTTTGTGGGATTACACTGGGTTGTTGTTGTTGAAGCTTAGTGTGTGAGGGGAAAGTCATACAGTACTGTTATTTAACATATTGTTGAGTGTGCTAAATTTCCTGTGTAAATATGAGATCCAGGCCATTTTGTGACTGACAACTGAAAACAGTTGCTGGTAGACTTGTTAATATTGGGCAACTTTCTACACTAATTTTCAGATCAGAACTCATTCTGTTGGTACCCCATTGTATATGCAATATGTTTGGAATTATCAAAGGACAGTTATTATCCCCTCCAAATCGTGTACCATAAGTCTATAACAGAGTCTAGCTTATTTAAGTTTTCTGCTTTACTTCCTCATGTTTGTATTTGCGCCTAGCTTATATAAGTTTTCTGGTTTACTTCCTCTATTTGTATTTGCGCCTAGCTTATTTAAGTTTTCTGCTTTACTTCCTAGTGTTTGTATTTGCACTTAGCTTATTTAAGTTTTTCGGTTTACATCCTCGTCTTTTTATTTGCGCCTAGCTTACTTAACTTTTCTGGTTGTTTGGAATTACCTCCGAACTGTTATTATCCCCTCCAAATCCTGTACCATAAGTCTATAACAGAGTCTAGTTTATTTAAGTTTTCTGCTTTCCCTCCTCGTGTTTGAATTTGCGCCTAGCTTATTTAAGTTTTATGGTTTACCTTGTATCTGTATTTGCGCCTAGCTTATTTTAGTTTTCTGCTTTACTTCCTAGTGTTTGTATTTGCACTTAGCTTATTTAAGTTTTCTGGTTTACATCCTCGTGTTTGTGTTTGCGCCTAGCTTACTTAACTTTTCTGGTTTACTTCCTCGTATTTGTATTTGAGCTTATTTAAGACTTCCTGTTTCCTATCATGTTGTATTTACTGACAATGAACTTCTTCCAAATATGGTGTTCCACTTTTCTCTGTTTCTTTGGAATAATTTCTTTCAATTAATTGTTTCTTCTCTTTCCTTTTAGTTCAGCATTAAAGTTGATTGTCAATATTGACAAACCACTAGAAGCTGGGATGTTTAAAATAATGTTGAAACCAGTGGAAACATGATTTCTACCATTTTATCTCAATGCCATTTACTGTAATTGGTTCTTCCAATCTTATTGCCCTTGGTCAACACTCAACACAGTAACTTCTTGTACCTAGATTTTGTCTGGAAGGACCTAAACATGATAGAAAACACAAAGTGGGCATGGTATAATTTACTCACTTTTTAAAGTAGTTTAAGTGGGTCTTATCTGATGTCTTGGGGGGGGAGTAGGTCAGGGATGGGGTATGATTAGGAGAATGATAATTTGGGCGGCCTAGTTCCATCTATGGTTGATGTACGGGGAAGGGCAATAGGTGCAAATAATCTTTTGCTCCAAACAAAAAGCTCGTGGATTCGTTATCCTGGCTAATCTTGAGAAACATCTTACCCTATACCCCAGCCAGCACAGCCTCCCTTCCCTCTGATTACACTCCGTTAAAACTTTTGCAATGTAATTTTATACTGATTTTAGGATATGTCACATAGCTTCATAATAATGTTGCAAAGCTTCTGCGTAATTTCCTTGGGGTTGAGCCGAGTCACAAGATTGGAATGCTTATTACTGTTAAGACGTTAATCTTATGCTCCATTCATGGGATACTTGTTTTTCCAATCCCCTTCAGGATCCCTGCTATTTCTGTCATCAGCACTTACATCCTTAATGTTATTAAAGCTCCACCCAATCCTGTCTACAACCAAAACGGCCACCCTTCTGTTGATTTTTTTGAGGTCCTTTTAGGATTAGGACCAGCTGTTCGGATTTTGGATAACGTAAACAGGCTTCTAGTATTTTCACATGTTTCTTGATGATTTTATCCAACACCTTTTACTTTGTGTGCTCGATATACTAATTGGATTTCAGTTGTTTCTGCAGGTGGGAATAAAATCATAAAGGAAGGATCAAAGGATAAATCGCCTTCACGTCCTAGACTTGACAAACAAGATTTTACTGTTATGATGGAGGAGATGCAAGCAAGGATGGAGAAACTTCAGTATGACATGAACAACATGAAGCAGCAAAATGAGGTGTCAGCTAAGTGTGCCAACGGATTGGAATCCTTCGAGTTCTCTGACGAGCCTATCAAGAGTTCAACGCCTACCAAATCTAATAGAAAAAAGGTTTTAATTCGTTCTCGGATGTAGAAATCAGTAAAATATCTTGGCAATGAGGTTTCTGCAATCTTCCTTGGCAATATAGGTTCTGCTTCTGTAATTTTATTGTGATTTGTATTATAGCTGTATAATACATGTATTAATGATCACATAGAAGTATTGAAACTGGTACTCAGATGTGCTAAACCACATTGCTTAATGTTTCTTAGACATGCATCATGCAGTCTGCTCTGTGTTTTTCTGAGTCGAGGGTTTATCGGAAACAATTTCTCTACCTATGAACATCTTACCCTCTTCAAACCCGACTTGTGAAATATCACTTCATTCACTAATCCTCTAAAACAATGTTAGCATACTTAATATAGAAATATTTTGAAAAAAATGTTAACCTGTCTGGACTACCAGTCGCCTTACTATCTGCTAATCCAGTTCCACTCGAACTTCTGTTGTGCCAAGCATCTTGATCTGCTCTGTACTAGCAAGATAACTCCAATCTCATGAAACTTTCTCTTCTAAAAAAGTAAATCTCACATCAAATTTCAATTTACGTATTTATTTGAATTCCAGAAACTTGTGAAAATTATGTATTACTGCAACAAAACAAATCAATAATAGATCAATATGACAAACCATTTAAACCATTTTTCTACTTTTATACAACTTTCACAACTATAGACAATTTAAATTTATTTGAGTTATTCACATCTTAACTTTGATATGATGCTTACTCTTGTTTCAACAATGCTTTAATATTCCTTTTCATCATCATAACTATATAATATAAGTCAAATTAATATTTTAAACTTTGTGAACTACCAAACACTCATATAAGAACGAATGGAGTGAGTATTACCTATGGGAGAAATATACAT